>VURO01001559.1:41086-68372 GCA_015108175.1 Pelvicachromis taeniatus
TAAAAAAAACCCTAATTTTTTTTTTTTTTTTTTTTTTTTTAAAAGGGGTGAAGATGCAGTCTCAGCTGCTGATTATTATTTTTTTTTTTAACGCCTTCTTAACTGTTGTTAATCCTGGACTGACTCACTGTGCATTAACGCTCTTTTACAGACACATCCCCAACAGTCAGTCACAGTAGAAGCAGCCCTATGCTACACACCAACAGCACAAGCTAATGGAAACATTATAAGCATATCAGAACCACAAAGACACTACGAGGAAGCTGACTTCAAAGGGGAAAAAAACAACTTTCTTTGACTGTATAAAAGTCAAAACAAACTGCACAATGTGGTCTTGTGAGGGTCAGTCACAAGAAGAATGAAAGAGTCCCTCAAAATTGATACCGTTTATACATAATCTCATGTAATCTCAGTAAGCATTTCATCATGCATCAACCATTAAGCATTGTGTCAGACTAAGCCTTTGCTAAACTGTGCAAACTTTATGTCTAGGAGGGGCTCTAAAGGACTCCATCCATCCATCCATTCTCAGCCGCTTATCATCAAAGAGAAATATTCAATGGAAAAGGTGTACATTATTTTCTCTAGGTTTTCTGAAGGCTTAGTAGTTGTCTAACCCAGAAACTATTACAAGGGAATTTTGAGTTGTTTTATTCGGTTGTTGCATGTGAACATGGTGTTCAAGCTCTCATGTAGAAGCTGTGCATGTACTCAGAGACTATAATTAAGGCGAGTGACTACGGTTTCAAACACATGCTGCACCAACATAAGTCCCCATTATTAGACTATTGACACAAGGCAAAGAAAAAAAAAACAAATTAAACTAAACACCTCGTCTCCATCTATCCATCATCTGCTTCTTTATTTTATGGTTTTTGAATCCAAAGTAAGTTCTATCCAAGACCTCTCTCTAGTGAAAGCAAAATTAAAATACTGAGTAGATTTGTTTTCTGTTTTTCTCTTACTTAATAAAGTAACAGGTCAATCACAGTTTTACATGGATTATCTCTTTAACCTGACAGTGAATCACAAATAAAAAACTAAGAAAACTTTAAAAAAGAATAATTAGAAGAAGAATTGCTGAATTCTGATGTGGGGTACATTTGCTGGCTGCCAGTGCCAGGCACCAGACCTGATGAGGAGTGCTTTAAAGCACAAACTGTGAGTGAGCCTAGCTGTCATCAAATTTTCACGTCCTGATGTGAACAATTCAAGTGGTATAATAATAATGAAGTTCCGCTGATGCCAGTGTGAATCTAGATGTTCTGAAACTTCAATTTTGACTAGTATTATAATATCAACTGTAACAGGGTGTGACAACAGAAGCTGCCTGTCTGAGAGAGTCTCAATAAATCCTCTAAAAAAAAAAAAAAAGTGTTTGTATGAATAGCCTGCCTTTTAGATACCAGTAGTAAGCGAGTCAGTAAAGGTAGGTTATAGCTGCATATCATACAGCCACGCAGAAAAAGATTTTCATTTAACGCTACAGATATGTGAAAAGACTTGTTGAAAAAAGCTAATAAAAACTATATTGTAAGAAAACCGTTCTGGTATAAAAAAAGATCTCTGCCAGCTTTGTCAAACTTCGAGTTTCATTTTCCTGTTTAACAAACCATACCTTTGTGCATCCCATTAGCTTATCCGGTATAGAAGTCATGCACTAAGGCTGAGACCTTACCACAATCACTGCATTACATCCTCTGCTTTCCTGTCTTTCTATAGCTGCTCCAGCAAATAAAGGCAAAACAAATTTGTGTTACTGTAAGTAGGAGTCAAGAAAAGTTCCAAAATTTTGCTCCCACCTGCACTGACGACTGTGTGGGTGCATGTAAATGTGTTTATAGTCTGAACACAAAAATGGGAGCAAAGAACATATGCAGTCCAGAACTTAATGTCAGCATAAACAGACTACACCCAAACAACTGAGTCATCCGTCCCTGCTCCTCTAATGCGTGTGTCTTTTCATGTAAAAGGTCACAGTTTGATCCTCAGACGAATGTCAGGTTCCTATCCTTCCTCATGCTGCATTAGTGATACTATTAATTCTTCTCTGAGGCACATTAACCTTCAGAAATCATATATTGCAGGAGCTACCTGACCACAGGTGTTCAAATGCATGCAGGAGCAAAGATCTGTATGTTTTGTTTACTGTTTCACAATCTTAAGGTAAAAGAAGCAGCAAATGCAGTCAACATACATTAGTGGCTGTTTTAACTGCATCTGGTGATACCCTTCAAACGCACGATGTCTCAGTAGGGGTACAGCGGATCATTTTTTAATGTAGACTGTTACTGCCGACTGGGAAGTGAGACAAAGGTGAATGTAGCCGCCTAATCAAAATCAAGTAAAAAAAATCAGAGTGAAGTGCGAGACATCAATGGACTGTTTATTTTGGACTTTCGCAGTAGCAGCTTGGAGCAATAACTCATAGCATTTCTGCAGCCTGACCCTGCACACTTCCTGCTTTACAGGAAACACGCTACACAGCCCCGCCCTGCCCTTCCTGTTCACTGAGGATTTGTACACACATACAGTTTGCAGTGGTTGATGGCCGTTGCTCTAACCACTACCAATTTAATCAAGCTACATATTGCACTGCGTCATTTTATCTAACAGCGTGTATATAATCTGCAGAATTAACCTTAATATACTAAACTGAAAAACATTAAAACTAAAGTCTCTGCGGATCATAACTACCACTATTGTGTTGCACTACAAGTCCAATCTACCTTGTCTTTGCCCCTGAATGACAACATAAGCCAAGAGCCAATGAAAACCCACGAGACACACAGCTTGGATAACATCAGGACTGCACATGTGCCTGGGCTGACCTGCTCTGTAATTGAGAAGTTGGTGTAAACAAAACAGTTCTCCTGTGAAGATGAAAAAGTTCTATTTAAGGTTCCCTTGAGAAACTGCTGAGACCCTCCTCAGAATCCTCCATTGTCACCAGCTCCCCACAGTCTTTAATCAAACTGGAGCATAAAGGAGAGGGCCATTTTTCACCACAGGCCCAAGCAAAATCACCAAAATTGCTTAAAAATTGAGATCTTTAAAAAGAACCCTTCATATGAGCATGAAGACCCGTATGTCTTATTATATTAAAATTGACATTATCATCATTATGTCATGGTATTTAGAGAACATGAAAATTCTATTCAATCAAAACATACCAAATAAAAGACAAACACAGAGACAATGGAGGGGTGGGCAATAATCGCTGGTGTCTGTGCTCCTCAATGCTGACCAAGAGTTTGTTGTATAGAGCTCAGCTTTCTGTCATCCGCTGTTAGAGGTCAGCGTGCAGATCAAACTAAAGCCTTACAATAAAATGGCTTCCACTAAAAGTTATTTCAGAGATAAGCATTCATCATCATCATCAAATAGTCGTCCTCTACTCTTTTTTTTTCTTCTTTCAATCCAAGTCAGATTCATCTTCACTCATGGTTCACTCAATCTGGTGCCCACTGTACAACTGCATTTATGTCTATATCAATCAGTGCATTTGGTTTTAATTGAAGAACACTTAAGACATGTCAGATTTCTGAGCTGACAGAAGTGGCAGGCTGTCAAGTTCCTTTATTTTCACAGTTGTGACTATTCGTTTGCTTTTAAAAGGCCTAGTGTGAGAATATCCCATCATTCACGTTTCTTTTTATCCGGGAGAGCTTAGACTCTGTGTGGCAGAAAATAACATGCACAGCATTTGTTTTTAGTTGCTGAAAACAACAAAGAAAATTAGTGAGCTTGTTTAGTCAGACTAAGTGTATCAGGACAGAAGTGCTGGGATGCATCTGAGACAGAAGCTGTATGTTTTTTTTGGAGGTTTTATCTGCTCCTCTCTTCTGTTGTTGAAGAAAAAAAAAAAAACTCTGAAGCCTAACACTGTTTCCCTTTCTTTTCTGACATAGGGCACCACACTGGGTCATTTTTTTATACTTTTATCATCTAGTCCATTACAAATATAAATATGGAATCAGACCCAAGGTGCAAGATTATAGTCTAAAGTTTACCTACACTTGCTGCTGATTTGTTTCCCTCTGAAGGTGTAGAGCTGCAGGTCTAAATGCGTGCAGTGTTTTACAGAGGCAAAAAAGCGAGCAGAAAAACAGGAAGTCAACCTAGTGTGACTGGCAGCCGTTGTGGGCAAGTTTGAGTCAGTGCATGGCATCCTTCCTTTGGCTAAATTTGCCTTTAAGGCATACTCACAGAAGATAGGTTTAATAGGCAGATGCTCAGAAAAGGTCAAAATCACTTCTCAGTGCAGAGAGTAACTGACACAAAAACTAAGACTGAAAGATTAGTTTTAAACTTTCAGCACCAAGCCAAGCTCAGGAAAACACATCTCACGTCTAAGATCAAAAGCCACTTAAATTGGGCGCAAAGTCATGTCTCTGAGCCACTACAACTAAAGAGGCATGCAGGCACATCACTGCTTATCTGCCTTCTGCTAAAGCCATGCATCCCCTGCATAGTTAACCTCAGTACAATTGTTTGTTCTCTTCAAATTAACTGGCTGAGCTCGACTACTAACTGACAGCAAAGCATGCAGCACAGCCATTCAAACCCCAACACTTTATCACATCAGGTTCCCTTTAAGCTCCTTCCTTCAGCACCCTGTCCATCAACCTCTTAATTCCTAACCATGTTGAGTTGGGTTTTCAGCTCAACCCTTTTAATCTCAGCTGTTCCGCTTTCTGTAACCTTTATTTTTTTTAACTGCCGCCATGTTTTAAGAAAAGGGACTTCAGTCTGTCAGTCTCCAGAGGGTGATCAGCACGTCTTAAGAGACAAAAAACCAAACAAAAACATAAAACTGGCTCACACCTCTTTAAACTTCACTTTAAAGAGGAACCTAGAAGTAAAAATCTAAGACAACTGCATGAAGTTCTACCCAGCATGATTTAAACTGTTTCTGTGCATGAAATCCGGGTAAAGTTGACAAAAACAGAACACTGTCCAAAGTTACCGAAGTAACAACATACTTAAAATACTGTTTAATTTCACCGAAGGAACTGCAGGCAGGAGGCAGGACACATGACACTCACTGTGAGTGAATACATGTACTATCGTCATATAAAAAAAAAAAAAACCAACATACCGGTGATCAAGTGTTGCCTAACATGCTTTATTTTTAGTGCAGAAGTAAAGCATCTGTGGAATCACTCACTGCAGCTCTTCATTATTTAAAGTTTCCTCCCCCGCCTCAAACATCTTTTATTTAGAAAATACTCCAGATAGTAAGACACTCCTGATAAGCAATAATGTTACATGCCTCTGAGCTGTTATTGGACTGACTAGCAAATTACATAAAGTACTAGACAAGAAAAAACAAAACAGCCAAGAAAAACTACAAACATAAAAGGGTAGAAAATGTTTATTTACCAAAAGTAGGCAATATTAATACGTTACTTCTAGTGTAAGGAATTATCACTTATGCAATCCACTGACCTCTGTCCTGAAGCTAAAGCAAGCCTGGGAATATTATCTCAGTAAACAAGTGATTGAATCATTTTCTGAATGAGCTGCTGCTCTTAAGCAGCAAGAACATGTAGCTGCAAAATAACTTTATGCTACTGATATACAAAAGCTGGCAAGAGTGAGGTGGTGCCATGCTCCATACAAATGATAACATCGAGCTCTCTCTAAGTTGGCCTAAGTATACTGGGTGCCAAGTATGGGTACCATCATTGCCATTCAATTTCTCAAAAATATGCATGTGCAGCAGGTCTTTAAGAGAAAAGACTTTATTCATTAGCATTTATTAAATTGCATTTATGGTATCAAACTTGACACTGAAAAACATTAAAATCTAGAGGAACTGCTACGTGACCCCCCAAATGTCCATACATTTTTGATTTTACAAATTCACAGTTGTCCAGTTCAAGCATCACACCAACCACACACATCGCCAGCAGGAAGGATATGGTGAAAAAAGGGAAAGCTCTTTTTCCAAAAAGTCTGCTTTTAAATATCTATTTCTGAGCCTGACTTCAGTTCAACTCTCAGATCTCGTGCAGATCCAGCCATGTCTGCTCATTCTTGGTTAAACAGAAATAGTTAACAGTGACCGTGGTCCCACCCTCTCTCTGTTCTCCTACTCAGTATTCCCTGGCTAAAAAGAGCCTCAGTGTGGGAGCACACCAAACTGAGGCCCCACAGAAAAACCACATAATTACAAATCACAATAAAGCCCTCAGTACTGTGTTCCTGCCTGAAGCTCAGCTGCACCCTACTCTGCTCCAACTCGAGGCCTTTGCTCACAGCTACATGCCCCCCTTCTTTTGACACTTTCTTTCAGTCTGCTTAGCCATACCCCTTTCATCCCTCGTCCTTCTCTTGTCCCTGCAGTAAGTCTTACCGCACATTCGGACAAACAGATACAAACGAGGAAGCAGTATGGTACCTCAGTGACTCTGTAGTTCTGGAGTTGTTTCTGTAGAAGGCATAATATACAGTCTACTCTGGCTGGACATTGGTTTGATGTACCCACGGTTCATAACTATATGTACAGTAGTATATGATCTATGCTTTTGTACTTAGATTACCTGAGTACACAGCAAGAAAAAGAGTAAACTTACGCTTGTTGTGATGTTTTAAAAACATAATTACACCTAAACATTTAAGCCTGGCAGTTTGAATTGAATTGAATTATCCTTTAATCGTCCCACAAAGGGAAATTTTCACCCTTATGTGTCGGTGGGCTGTTACTCATCGTGTCCGTCTCTCTCTCTCTCTTTTTTTTTTTTTTATTCAAGTCACACAACTCTCCAAAAGCAGCCCACACTATAGTCATAACTATTCTCTAATATAGAGTACTCGGCCTGCTTCACTTCAATTTAGCTTCTTCAAAATCACACAAACACTTAAGAAGCTGAGATTTAATACCACAGCTTGCAGTACTGAAGTGGACAATAGGCTACAGGACTGCTGCAGGCACATCATTGACAGTGTTCGGCCTTCTGAAGAGGCTCTGAGTAATGATCAGCTAGAGAAAAAAAACAACAACAACTTTTTAGCTGTAGCCGTCCCTCAACAAGACATTTAATGAATTCATGGGTATTTCAGTAATTCAGTAACTAGCTAAACCGTAATTGTTCAGATCATTTTGTTTAGATCAACACTGAAAAAGCTTAAATTAACTTTCTGTGGGAGCACCAACTACAAACACACAAAAAATATTTTATTAGCCAAGGACCAGTGCCACTGAAATAAAGAGCTAATGCAGTCCAATAAAGAGCTAAAGCTATGGCTTTAAACAAACAAGACTAAGCCGATCATTAAGCTGTATTCAGGCATAAGAAGCAAGTCTCTCCATTGACTTAAAAAGGTATATGGGTTCAATTATTGCTACAGGCAAGTGGTGGTCTGAAAAGATGGCAAGGGCATACTAATTTTTCAAATGTCTTCACCTTGTAGTCTCAGCAGAAATACAAGTAAGATAACTAGTAGAGATAGAAATAGTACAGAAAATCCACACAGCTAAATGCATGCAGAATAATCCAGTAAATAAACAAATCCTGGAAAAAGTGAAATGCCACTGCCTCTAAAGTCTTTTACGTACAATATCATGCAAGACCCACAACTAAGTATCCAGACATGCACAGGATGATTTCAGAAAAAAAAACAAACCCAAAATCAGTTACTTTTAAAGTCAGATACAAAAAATTTGATCAGCTCCTCCAGCATCCAGTCACTTCATTATTTATAACCCAGTACCTGACTACAGATAACAAGTCATCCCCGAAATGGTTTAAAAGGTTGAGAATTAACCTAAGGAGTCATAAAAATGGATAGCTGTGATTTTTATGGACAGCCCATACCTAACTTAAGAGTTATTGCATACATTCCTGCTTAGTCAGCTGTTGTTTTTATTTGCCAGCTAGGAAAAGTAGGTCACTAGAAAAGCATGATTTCATCATCCGGCACCTTTTCACTTGCACATTTAAAAAATATATATATATATTTTTTTTTTTTATTTATTTAAAAAGGGACAATGCAGTTTAACATAGTTCAAGTACAAAACATGAAACTGATGTAACGCACATAAGTTTGTAGCTATTGCTAATTTTCAACAATAGTCCCTTGTTGGGCTTACAATCAAATTCTGTGTCGATATTTAGGCTACAACATTAGCTCCATGTCCACTGACAACTTTTTGGCTGTTGTTATTTTCCTTTTCTGTTAGAGAAAAATTACTCCAGTTACACCAACATTAAGTATTACTTAAACAATTGTCTCAGGGAAGGAATTCTGAATAACAAATAAATCCATCACGTGCTCCACTTATTTGTTTTCCTAACCTTCAGCTCATTGATACTTGACAAGTGAGCATGCAACTGGTGTTGTTGTTGCAGTCACAGTTATTTGAGTAGAAAGTGGCTAGAGTGTCAGTTTTATTCTAGGTTAGGATTTATAGTAACAATAACCTAATATGTACTTTTTCTTTCCAGTATTCTTAGGATAAGAATTTGGCTAATGTCATCGTTTTTTATTCTTTATCTTGAGAAACTCCTGAGATGCATGCTTTGAGTCATTACCAGTATGCACTGTGAAACACTTTCCAATCGGTGTTGCAGTATTTGGTTGAATCTGAGCAGATGGTGTAGCTCTGTGCACTTAAAAATTCATCTTGCTACTTTTATCAGCAGTCACATCATCAATAAACACTAGTGACCTGGCTCCACTGGCAGCCATACATCCCTCTACCATAACATTGCCCCCACATGTTTGACAGATGATGCAGTATGCTTCAGATGAGATTTTTCCCATGCCTTGCTACACTTTTCTTTTCCCATCAATCTGATAGAAGTTAATCTTGGCTTCTTCTGTTCACATTACTTTTTTGTCCCCCAGACTGTGCAGACTCTTTTAGATGTTTTTGTTCTTTTGTTTGTTTTTTTCTTGGCAAAGTGTAGTCTGGGCTTCCTGTTCCCGAGTGCAAACTGTTGTAAATCCTCTGCATTTCCATTCATAAAGGCATCTCTTGATTGTAGACTTTAACAATAAAACGCCTACCTCCTTGAGAGTGTTCTTGACTTGATTAGATGTTGTGAAGGGCTTTTTCTTAGCCACAGAAATAATTCTCTCATCATGCACTTTAATTGTCTTCTGCGATCATTCACAATGTTTGGGGTTGCTGAACTGGCCGACACATTCCTTCTTTGCAAGCATGTACCAGGGTGTGCATTTGGTCATTCCTAAGGTTTCTGCTGTCTCTGACATGTTTAATTTGGTTTTTGCAAGCTAATGATGGCCTCCTTCACTTGCACTGTCACCTCTCATATTGAGAGTTTCACTGAACAGTTGCCAAGTGCAGAGGGAACAGACCTAATCTGGCCACAAAAAAAAAAGCCAATTAGTTCTCTAATTACTTTGTGTGTGTGTGTGCATTCGAGCAACATACAAGTGAGCCTCCTTAATACAGTTACAGCCCCTAAATAAATCAGTACTCAGACACTGAGCTCCAGTTATATAAATGTTGTATATGTATTACAACACATGGGTGCTCAACACTTATCTTACTTTGCAAAATGTTTCACAATTTTTTTTAATTTTTTTTTAACACCACTCGCTCTTAATAGCAGAGGTTCTATTTATGTAACACCTCTACATGCAAAGTGGACAAGGGAGGAGACACAGCTTCATGCTGTTACATGCAAAAACCAATAAATCACCATGTTATCACCCAGACAATGTGTCACAGCTACTGAAAACATAGTCTAAAAGGTTATAAAAACTAGGAAACACTTCTATTGTTTCCATTAATTATGTATTTTAATATGCACTTGTAACTCCTACTAAGCACATTTCCTTCACAGGAAGTGTTTTTTTTTTGGAGCTGATATGAAACTGAACACAAGTTCGAATGTCATGTTTGAGGGAATGTCACACTACTTTCCTCCTGCCAAATTATAAACCACACGAAAGCTCTCAATAACACACACTCACACAAACACACACGACTAACAAGTGGCAAAACCCAGCATATGCTGCCAAGGATTTTTCTTTAAAAGCCAGCGAGCTTGGTATGGGGTCCTAATTGTGCCCTGCTGCTTTAAGAGTCCATTTTTATTGGGTGGAAAACAAAACAACACACAAAGTACAAACACACTTTATTGCTCTTACACATTCTTTCCAAAAACCTTTTTTAGCTGGAGGGGTGTGTTCAGTCAAATCTGACTATTATGTGAAAAAGATCATTTATAACAGTCCCAAAGTATCACCAAGACTTATCTACAACACACATACTATGCTATTGGCCAATTAAGGGGTATGTAAGCAAAATGTCAGTCTCTTTTTGTTGTGAGTGTCTGCACTCTGTCTTTTACTTTCCTTAAGCATACAGTTTTAAATAAGAAACAGAATTTGCTTCATAAAACCTGTTAAAAAGTTTGTCACATATACTTGTTTAACTCTTTGCGACATGCTGCCGTGCCTGCACTTTGCCAAAAAGAATCAAGCAACTGACACAGGATGGGAGTGCTGGTTTCCTCAAACCCGTCAAACAAAAGGCTCACATCTAGTTCTCTTTTATATGCAGTCAGCTAAAAGAGGAAGTGAGAGATGGGGGATGGGGGGTTTGGTACTGAAACAGGAAATGACATCAATTGCATTTGCACAGTTAGCAACCACGGTAAGCAAGAAAGAACAGAGGGAGCATCACCACTCGGATTAGATTTATATAAACAGAAATGAGAATAATTTACTTATTTAGTAAGCAGAATAGGACTAATATTCTGAATGGTTTTCATGAAAACGGGGTGAGATTGCCTAAAATTCTTCTTCAGTGTGCTCCACTGATTTTTGACACAGTATTTTTTGAGTTACTATGTAATTTTCCAAGAAGAAATTCTTAATTTTATTAGACAATCGGGTCTACATTTCCAGGGAAAATTAATTTTGCAGAACCAACATGAATCCTATGGCAATATTCATATTTGTGAGGTCAGTATAGCAATAAAAAAAAGCCATTCAGGTTGCCTGACAAGGGGGAGGAGAATGCAGTAGAGGTTTCAGCTGCTGCAAGGTTAGCAGCAATGTGCAACTTTAGCATGTGTTCAGATTTTAAAAAAAAAAAAAAGGAAGAAGGATAAAATGTGACTTGAGCAACTCAGCAACCATTACTCTTTTTTTTTCTTTTTTAAAAATGGTAATAATTAACTGTTCTTTTTCACAAAGCCAAACCACATGAGTGTAGCACCATGAACGGTTTCAGTCCGGTGCTCTAATGAAACTCTACTGCTGGTGACCTCAGTTTGGTAGATTTTCAAGGAATCTTTTAGAGGGCAGAACTGTGTAAAACAGTATTCCTGTTACACGGGACTTAACAAAAATAACTGTCTACATGGCAGGACAATTAATTATCTTTTACTGTGGTTTTAATGGGTTTAATGGGGAGAAAATGGGTGGATAATACACATGTAGTTACAAAGTATTTTAGTTGTCCATCTGTCAGATAGTGGCGACATTAGCAGATACAATAACACTGCACTATAGTAACTGTACATTTAGAGTGCAGCTGTCATAATAGTATTACCCTGAATCCTCTGTGGGAGGAGAAAACCCCCCCCCAAAAAACATGTCCTCGCCCACTGTGACATGTAAACTAAACTCGCCATCTATCATGTTCAAATAAAGCCCTGCTGCTTACGTTATGTTAGTCACCTCACTTGTTGCATTTTCTCCACAGCACACAGCTCTAATGAACCAGCACCACCAAACAGAGGTTAGCATTAGCTTAAAGCATGCAGAGTGAGAGATCAAGTGACATCGTAGATAAACTTTTACCAGATACTGAAAGACTTTAAAGAAGTGAGGATGGAATACAGTGTGAAACACTAAGGAAGACAGTTCCAACATGTACTTCTAGGAGAGGGGCACCTCCATTTTTTCTAAAGTCTGCTTCCTGAACATGTGTCTACACTATCCTTTCACATCACAGACGTTACAAAAAACAGAGATACAAAATAAATGTGCTGTGAACTCATTTTCCCACAAGTTTTTCTACAATGATTTTATCCTACATTAAATTCCATCTAATTTTTTGTCCCAATCTCATCAATCATCCAAGTGCCCCCTCCCCTTTATTCCACATTTGGCTTTTCAAGTGTACTTGAGCTGTTCCAGTTTCAAGAGGCTGAAAGCTGAAGTTGCATGCTCTCTCTGGAACTCAGGAGGACGAGATCAACCAGTGCAGAAAAATGACAGGATGACCCAATGAGGATGGAGGGGAAATGAAGTGAGATCACTTCCTACAATGGAAAGAAAAAGGAAATGGATTGTGGTGGGGAAGGGAGGGGATAGCAATTTACTGTGTGTGCGCTTAATGACATGATCAGACCAAGAAAGTCCCGACCCCTAGCTCTCCACTGCCCAACAGCATTTGGAAATGTAAGCAATACAAGAGGAGTTGCATACATTTCAAAGAAAGACACTACAAACACAATGGAAAAGGAAAATATTCTACAGAAAAGAAAAAAAAAAAAAACTTTTCAAACTATGATAAACTGGAGCTTACAGTTACTCCACGGCATTTTTTTCCCTTTTCAAATTAAAAGCTAGGAAAAAAATGCTTGCAACAGCCTGCTGGCCTAGCTTTGTCCTCAATCAAACCAACTATTTTTATGGTTTCTATCATAATTTCTCTGTACACAAAGTTCATCATTATATCAATAAATACAAAAGCAACGCCACACCAGAAAGAAAAGACAGCGCCATAATGAGACATTCAACACATCTTAATTGTGACGAAATGTTACACAATCATTGTGACCAAATCTATCCACAGACAACCATATAAACACCCGTCAAAGTAGTCATAACCGCCATTGCGGTAGTTCCTGCTACAGCAGGCATCTCCAGAATTCCATTCTGACATGATGACAGACAGGAAACAATATGATTAATTGTTTGTGATGCTACTGCACTGACAAAAGTTGACTATTGAAAAACTCCTGACAAAGTGCTCAAAACCGCCTTTGTAGTAGTTCCCCCTACAACAGGTGTCTCAAGGACAACGCCATGATGAAACGCACACAGACTCGCAAAGAAAAAACAAATACCGACCACACTGTCATGGATGGTAATTACATAAATTCTGGGAAAACAAATTAACTCATGGTTCAACACCCGAAGGTTGAATGCTAACCTTCTCTATTGTACAGGCCCTACAACTTAAGCTTCAGAGGATAAGATCTAAGACGGTACACATATAACAAGACAAATCTGAATAAACATGAATGGATTCCCTTGAGATTATATTGGATTTCATGTCATTGTAATTGTTCATTGCAATTTACCCAATCCTTTCAAAAAATTATTTATTCATCTTATTTTGTGTCTATCCGTTTCTGGCAGGAACTGTTTCAAAATGCTAAATTCCTGTGTCTGTGCTGGACTGTCTACGCTGTGCAGTAGCCACTTCCTCCTTACTCTTTTATCTAAGCTAATGGGCATGCACACAAATGAGGCTTCTGATCTCATTTGGTGTCCTTCACACCCTGTCATATCTCGAACTAAAGCTGCAATAACCTGAAGGATGCATTTAAAAACAGCTACTATTCACACACACACACAAAATGTCTACATGCTGCTTTCGGCTCTTTGCTAATGTAGTATTTTAAGAAACAGTGGGAACAGTCTAACAATAAAGCAAAGATATGAGCTACGGATAGACACTCAGAAGACGATGGTAGAAGATTTTCCAAGCTATCAGTATTTCCAGAGCAAAGAGGATCGTGAAGCCAAGTCCCTGTGGACCTGTACTGAGACATGCAGTCTGCAGGAACAGGCTTTATCTTCAGAGCTCTCCCTGTAATTGCAGGATATTCAACCCTTTCACATACCAATTCACAGATCTGCCATCCAGTGCGTCATACAGTTAATTGGACAGCACTGTGGTGCTGTTGAGTAAACAAGGTCAAGTCACCCAAAAACACAGGGCAGAAGCTCACTTGATACATTTCACAGAACAGGCGCATTTCTGCCAATATGTCTCTAAGAAGTTGAAGTTCAGTAAACGGACGTTCATTCCTGTGAAACGAGTCGGTCGGACTTGTTTCCTCCAGAGAAGCCCGGGTCCCTGCAATGAGCCAACTGTGATTACACTACACATCCACTAAAGCTTTGCCATCGACTTTAATAAGAGGGAGGCGCTCTGTCTCAGTGCTGACCACACTGAACTGACCAAAGGCAGAACGCGTCACCTTGTGCAGTCATTGGGCACGTGTACAGTAAATAGGTGATCCTGTTGGAGACACAGGATCGGCTGCACGCCATTAAAAATGAATACAGGGTTTTGGACAAATACTGTAAAATTTGGAGAATTACTGCTAAATTCCCCTCTCACCTTTTTGTGTATGTGTTTCTATTATTATTTGTAATGTGGTAATGTGGTGTAATGTGGTGAAGTAGAAGAGCAAATGAAATAGAGAATTACAAGTTCTGTAATAATAAGATGAGCGATTTGCAGCGTTTTTGCAGAGCAGTCAAACACACTGAACACCAACTGGCAAACACATAATAATCACTTCAGAGGTACACTCCCGCTCTCTACTATCACAACTAGCTCAGGTTTCCCAGCCTAAATCTGCTTAGACTGGCAGTTTTCACAAATTGTAGCCTCACTCTGTGATCGATACTTTGTCTGCAGAGCCACGCGTTGAGGAAGCTACATTCATTTCTCTTAAACTCTCTGATAAAGTAACCGTTTTCCACCTGGAACCTACGGTTGGAAACTGCCTCTGAAGATGTGTGGTAGCAGGAAGATGTGTGCTAATGAAGCTCAGTGGGACAAAATCTTCAGCCTCACAGGTTTCTGTCTTTTCATTGTGATGACATTAAAAATGTTTTTTTTTTTTTTAAACTAACTAATAAAAGAATGGTTCAAACTTAATGAATTATTAAAAGGAAAAAAATATGCTCACTAAAAAGATATGCGGTATATTCAAGACGATGTTCTTTCTAATATTTCTAAGGGTATTATCTAGAGTATAGTTAAAAATAATTGCTTCTACTTGAATGTAGAGCAAATGGTTCAAGATCAGATCATGTTAGCTTTACAACTGGGTTTTTAAGTTCTTTCACAAGTTTATCTTGGAGGCAAAGTACTACATTGTGTACCCATGAGCACCCATTACTCACAAGTACTGAGTAACCGGTGCCATAAGTTGGGGCCCAAAGGTAGTAAAACACATAAAAATATTGCAATAACTTCTATTCAAACAAATCTACTCTTTAGTGGCCATAAAATCCGAACAATGCTTGAATGCTTACTTAAAGTCCAACTCCATGATAAAGTCTTAAAAGTGAATGAGGATGACTGCTAATTCATCTGTGCATGTTGCTAAAACGGCCAGATGTAAAAGAAGAACAGAAAATGACTGGCTTAATATCATGTGTGTGTCTAGCTTAAAGAAACTGTCATTTATAATAACGGACAGTGCATTTAGGTAAGCGAATATGGCCACACTGACCTGCTGAAGTTCAAACTGAGCATCAGGATGGAGGAAAAAGGTGATTTAAGTTACTTTGAACATGGGATAGTTGTTCGTGCCACAGACAGGCTGATCTGAGCATATCAGAAACTCCTGATCGGCTGGGATTTTCCAACACAGGAAAAGTCTACAAAGAATTGTCTGAGAAAGAGAAAATATCCAGTGGGGAAAAAAAAAATAAAAAATCCTTGTTTATGCCAGAGGTCAGAGAAGAATGACCAGACCTGCTTCCAGCTGATAGGACAGCAACAATAACTCAACCAAATCCTCCTTACAACCAACGTAAGCAGACGAGCACCTCTGAACTCGCAGCACGTCGAAGCATGAAGCAGATGGGCTAATGCGGCAGAAGACCACACACAGCAAATTAAACTAAACTGATGCTGCAGTTTACTTTGAATTCAAATGAGCTCACCAAAAATGGACAACAGAGGATTAGAAAAATGTTTTATTGAGATGGTAGAGTCAGAATTTGCCATAAACAACATAAAAACATGATCCATTCTGCCTTGTATAGTTCAGGATGTAATGGAGTAGGAGATATTTTCTTGGCATACTTTGGGCCGCTTACTACCAAACCAAGCAAACCAATGTGTTGAATGAATTTTTTTCTTTGATTAAACTTCTTTCATTAGTTGAAAGGAGGAAATGATCAAAGTTGACATAACAGGAGATCTGTCATATCCGCCCCTGCCTGCAATAAAACCGAGGCTCGTCTTTGAACTCAAACCCCCACCGCTCATCTTAGACGGTCTACATTTTGCTCAGTTTAGTAGACTGACAGCTTACCTGCATGCCATCAATGGCACAGACTTTGTGTATAGCCGATAGATATTAAAAAAAAAAAAAAAAATTACCTGGATTTGTGACAAGACACCTCTGTCACAAATCATTTTTCAGCTACAACTACAAGCTGGAGAAATGCATCTTTTAGTCAATGGATTATACACGCTCAATGAAAGTGTAATCCGTTAAACTGAACCTGTCGCTAACTCGAGTCTACTCTAAAACAGGCAGAAATGGAGAAAGGAAGTAGTGACTATTAAGGGTACAAAATTGTTACCAAGATGAGTATTTTAGAGGACAAGACATTCCCCACAACACATTTCAGGTTTTTATGTTTGTGCAAGCCTAAGCATGTTGTGACAAGTTCAAATGTCAAATGAGCGGAAGAACTACGATTTACGTGGCGCTTTATAATTGGCTTAATGAGTTTTTTCTTTTCTGTTTGTTTGCTTGTACCTCTTTTCATTCAACTGTTAATGTTTATAGGATGCAACATTATGACACCAATTTAATAAATACAAATAAAAAAAAAAGGATGTTTTTTTTTTTATTTGTATTTTGGAAAGGAATTGGAATGAAGTTTGGGCCTGTACACGTATGTAGGTTAATTAGTAAATGTTATGCGATTCATTCTTAGAGTTAGTATGGATATCAATGCTGAAGTTTTTTCCTTTAACTGAGCTGTGATGCTGAGCAGCAGAGATCTGAGCAGTGAAGCATATCAGAGAAAAGGTTTTTTCGGTTATTTCTTCTTCATACTTTGTGCTGTTTTAATATTTCAAAAGATTCTCACGTTGGAACAAACTATGCTATACAATTTTGGACCAGAACTACCACAAATAATGTATTTATGCATGGTTAGCATTGCATCTGTGTTATCTGTGAGAGTGCAAAGTCGTGTGAAGCAGTGCTCCCTCTTGGGTGTGCTGAAACCCAAAGTGTGCGTTTTTCAAAGAAATGAAGGCAGTGCAGTCTCCATGTCGTGGCAGAATGTGACAGTGGTAAAGGTGATGAGACTGCAACGCCGCCCGCCCATGCTCTTTGCATAGAAATTCACCAACCCTCGGTTCATTTTCAGACCTCTCCTGTAATTCCTCTCAACCCTCATACACTGCAGAAGGATAGTAATTACTGATATGAAACCTCCAGTACAGAGCAGGGTATGTAATTAGCCTTCTAACCAGGGGCACATCTCAACAACCAGCCATCTCTTCAAAGACCCAGGAGAGAAAAAGACAGCATGTGTTCACCATCAAACCAGAATTTTCTGCTCTGTCCAGAAAGAGGGTGTCAAATTAAATTTGTAATTCTGTGATCAACCAACAAAGTACATGACAGCTAAATTAACTAAGGTAAAGGGATTATATGTGAGAGCGGTGCAAATTTATACTGGAGGGGGAAAAAATGTAACACTGACAAGAAGTGATGCTGGTTTGTTTTTGAATATTTCTTAATCTCCACGCAGGACATGTTTACCTGACAATTTCTGCTTGGCTGTTGATTTTCTTCAAACATATGTTTCAAATCTGGGGGAAAATATTGTGAAGTTTTCTTTTTTTGTATCAGACCTATATCAGTTTGAAGATGATCATATGATCAGCAAGGTGCCACCAAGAACTGCTCTAATTAACGGAAAAAAAACACACAAAGAAATGCAATTTCTTAAGTTAATAACTGGAGTTTCAACTTTTTATTTATATGGATTAATTAAGCAGCCATTGAGGAATCCCATTAGCCTATTTCCCCCTGTTATATCTGAACTTCATGTCTGATAAAGCTTTAGGAAACCTTTTTAAAGTAGATACCTAAAAATGCTTTTAGAGTAAAAGGTGGTAAGCAAACTGTGAGTTAAAGATTTACACACAAAAGAGATGTATCCAGAAATTCTATCATGAGCAGATATCTGCTAATATTCCCAACTGCATAAAAGAGTTGTAAGTTAGTTTATGCTCTAGCAGTCCTTGGAGCACTCAGGGCTGCTCAATTTAAACCAAACGTCCACTCCTTATAAACCAGATCCCGTTCCTATGTGCTGTGAGAAACCCCCTCCAAACTTTTGTTTGGGGGGGGGTGACTGTCTATTCTGGTTGTCCCTGAAATGATCTCATGGTAATCGTTGTGAAACTCCTTGCTGTGCAGGGACCTTTGCTTCAGCGTGCCGTTGCTACTCCAAACTTTCCCATGCGTTTTTCACTGAAGCCCTCATGTTTGTGTCAAAGCAGCTCTGACACTGAGGGCAAAGCGGACGAGGACAACCCAGCAACATCGGCAGATGGAAGATCTTGGACGCGTGCATTTGTGCCACGTTTTCTCTTCAACATATGAGAAAATCAGACAAGATCTCAAACATCCCCGGTGTTTTCACTGAGTCCACACTTAACGGGGACTAATAATAGCGCTGGTTAAAATGTAACTCGCTCAAAATGCCCGTTTCTGTCAGATGTCTTTGAAGCTGCGCATTTCACCCGTGACCATCATTGTGCCACTTTTGCAACCCAGTGTCAGTGTTGTGACATTGTACTCACCGAGCAGGAGCAGTTTCACTTCTCTTGCCGCCTTCTCTCCATCTTCTCTCAGGTTTTTATCAATCATTTTAGACCTCTCGGCCGCCAACTTATCTTCCTGACTCACAGTACAACCCATGGTTCCCAGTGCACGCTTCAGGTCTGCTGCTTAGTGGGAAAATAACACCTGGGAAAAAAAAAAACCTACTAACGGCTGACCCCCCCTTTCTTAAAAACAAGGGCTGAAGTTAAGTGAAGCGAGTTCCCTTTTTGATGAGTGGCGAAAAACGTGACGGAGTCCGTTCATCCACGAGAAGGGACCAAAATCATGAAAAAAGACAAATTATTTCTGAAATGAACTTGGTTTTCCTGCTAACGTACGAATTTCCCAAAGATACGCACGTTTCTTATTTAGTTTGTCCGCATTTGGGAGGTTTTTAAACGCGGGTAACGTTGCCCGAAAAAAAGGCTTAGCAACTTTTTTCGTTGACTTTTAGTTGCTCCCTACGGTATTTCATTAGAGCAGGTTAAACACCCGAAAAACGACCGCGAAGTTAGAAAAAAAGTATTCCAGCTGTGGAAAACCGAGCACACAGATTCCTGCTGCCAGTTACGCTACCGGATGCATACCACACGTGTCTGTGAATATTTCTAATTTTTCTACTAAAAAAATATTTATATATTGCTTTAATCCGAGTTGCCGATCCGCATTCTTTCCCTACGAAGAGATTTACCACGTTCGCCACACCCGTGAAGTTCCCCTCCGACCGACAGGCAGACAGCGCCGTCACCTCCCACCCGAACTGCGGAGAGACATTGAGACCGCAGTGCTTCATGGGAAATGTAGGGAAAGTGCTGTAGAACGGTATCCTTCAAGAACTGTCGGAAATTTCTGCTTTCAGTATTCAAATTTTTTGAATTACTGCTCCGAGTGGGAAGCCGATTTTTATGTGAAAAAGAAAAGACATCGGCTGTAGCTTAGTGTTCATTATAAAATGATTTGTGGGTCAGTATCTCAAAAATGTTGTTGTTTTTTGCTTTTGTTGTTGTTTTATGTTTGTTAAATCAAATTCGAGTAATCTTTCCCTAATTTCAAGCTGGTAAGTCTCAGACAACCATCACCCCGTGTTTGAGGTAAAATTTCGAGGTAATAACCCAAAATTGTAACTTACAGTCATCAAAACAAATAAATGATAGTAAATTCATATTAAGGTTGTTAAGATTAGGAAAAAATATTGATATACATATATTTATATGGTTAATCATTACGAAGTAAAAATTGATGTTGGGCTTGCACAAAGTTGAGTCAGTAAACTAATTACGTTCATATTTTATAAAATGCCACATTTGTCTCAGTTACCTTAAAAGAATCATTAATGCCATTTACTGATCTAAAATGTGGAGGACCAAATGAGAAGCATGAGTCTGTACAAAAGTATTTGTACAGAATACTTGTAATCTAAAAGTAGGATAAATACGGTGTTTTGTTACCGTATTTTGAATACCGGTGAGTCAGTGTGGTTTATGCAAATAAGTGAGGGATCGGCTGCTGTTTGCGGTGTTTTTAAAATAACAGCAGCTTTTGTCCATAACAAATGATCCAGAAACAGTATGAAATTAAAACTGAGAGTCAGTTTCTGCCCCATGCGAGCTAAATAATTCATACTGAAATGTCCTTAAGTCGTGTCCTCGCCCCTTAGATAACGTATAACAGATCTATAGCGACTCCTTGTGGACAGTTTTGTTAAAAGAAAGTCATAATGACTAGCACGTTGGAACATTAATTCATTATGAAGTGATTAATGAGTTCATAATTATATTGTATGAATTAAAAATTTTAAACTTATTTCATGGGGGATTATTTGCATTTGCGAAACATTTTTTTTTAAAATGCACTGTTATGCACCTTGGGTTATTGGTTTTATATGTTGGGTTCTTTTTGAGATCTTTGTGCGTTGGTCATGCTGTGTTAACATATTTGAGTCTTGGTTTATTTGCGGTGTTTTATATTTGTTCCAGGACTTTAGTTTTGATTTCCTGTTTTGATTTCTTCTTAACTCTAATTTTTGGGCTGTAGTTCTAGTAATTTTTAGTTCCTGAAAAATGTTATTTTTATTCTTATGGTCAACTTTATTTATGACACATTACTGAGTCTCATGCTGTCTTTACTGTTTATAGTTTCTACCGATCTTGTGTCCTGGTTTATAGCTTGCCTAATATTAAAAGTAGGAGTCTGTGTTTTATTATGTTTTTACATTCTTCTGTCTCACTTTTATGTTTATGGCTTGATTCCTTTGTGCTTCCTTGTCTCTTAGATCTCAGCTGTGTGCCTCTTTTAGACCCCTTTTGTTATTTCTTATTTTACACTTACTGGCCACTGCATTAGGCACACCTGTTCATCTCCTCATTATTGCACATTTCTAACCAGCCAACCAAATAGCGGCAACTCAATGGATTTAGGCACACAGACGTAGTCAAGATGACTTGATGAAGCTCCAACTGGGGCTCAGAATGGAGAAAAAATGTGATTTAAGTGACTTTGAAAATGGCAAGTGCCAGACTGACTGGTCTGAGTACTTCAGAAACTCAAAATCAACATTTATTGCCAAAATCTTAAAAACACCTCTCACTAAGAAGCTTAAAATTTACATAAATCCCAATTTCTGCTGCAAAATTCAGATACTAGGGTCAGAATTTTGGCATAAATAACATAAAAGTATGGACCCATCCGGCCTTGTATTAACAGTTTAAGATGGTATTGGTGGTGTAATGATGAGGGGGGTATTTCCTTGACGCGCTTTGGGTCGCTTTGAGCATCAACGCAGAGTCTACCTGAGCATTGTTGGTGACCGTGTCTGTGGTCCATTCCTTTATGACCACAAATCATCTTCTGATTTCTATTTACAGCAGGATAACGTGCCATGTCGCCGAGCTCGCATCATCTCAAACTGGTTTCCTCAGCATGACAATGAATCCACTGCATTCAAATGGCCCTCATAGTCACCTCATCTCATTCCAATAGAGCACCTTTGGGATGTGGTGGCTCCAGAGCTTTGCATCACAGCTGACAAATCTGCAGCAACTGTGTGATGCTGTCGTGTCAACATGGAACAAAATCTCTGAGGAATCTTTCTAGCACTTTGTTAAATCTGTGTCATGAAGAACTGAGGCAGTTCTCAAGGCAAAAGTAGGTTCAACCCGGTATTAGCAATAAGCGTACACAATGCCTTTGTCCTTGTGGAGTTGTCTGTAAATGTTTCCCTGTGCATAAACTGTTTATTTCTTTGGATTTGATTACGGATTACTCTTTTATTCACTCTTTGGGACTTTGCCATTTTTGACCTGTTTGCATGAGTTTGCATGAAACGGTTGTTTTCAGTTAATTCCTGCATTTCGCACGTCTGCACCCCAACTACATTATAAACTGTGACATACACAGTTGTTGTGGTTCATTTAAAGCTGTCGATATTTTATTTAGTATACAACATAATTCAGCTAACTGAAATTCGCATTACAGAATGTAAGAATTAAAATGCATAGAGGTAGGCTATTCATAATCAACAAAAAAACAAAGAAAAACTGCACTTTTTGATGCACCTAAAAGATGATGAAAGCTCAAAGTCATGTTACCCTTTATCTTTATTGCAACATTGTTTTACAGTACAACAACTGCCAGCAACATATTAAAATATATAGAGATACCAGAAAATAGACATGGATTGAAGGACAAAAAGGTTTAAAAGCACTTTGAAAATGATTACATTTACATTTTTAATCGGACTAAACCTTTAATCGCTATTTACATTATACAAACTAGATATGAATATAGAATATAAAGGGTATACATTTATATACATTATTTATAAATGATGCTGGCTGATGTCAGTATTTAATATGTTACTATTCAGTCATACACATTTCCAAAAATCACACAGAAGGAGAAAAGGAGAAGACTAACGACTCTTCAATCTAAATAGAGGTCTTCAGAGATCATCTGGTATCAACCACTAGCACAGTGTATCCCCCTCATGTTGATGCCTCATTCATTTTTTTTGTGTGTATTTTTTGCATGTTGTGCGTGCACCATTTATAAACTCTTATACACTCACTGTATTTACCTAATGGTGTCACGTTACATACATGGCTGATAAAACATGATGTCGGGCGATAAATATAACCATTGCATTGGTTAAACAATACCAAACACTAAGTTATGCACAGGTGGTTGATTCAGATGATTCCTTCCCATACAGATACATAAATACATATCACAGCTAGACGATATTTAATAAAAATGGATTAAAAGAGGTTTGTTGCGTAACAAATAGAACATATTAAGTTACCCACACAGCACTTATAGTAGTGTGGTGTAAAAAAAAAAAAGGTGATGATGACAAAATGAAAGAAAGAAAAGAAATGTAGGCAGCTCACTAACAACTCCCAGGAAGCAGCAAGGAAGTCAGACATGACCCGACTACACGGCT
The DNA here is from genome assembly GCA_015108175.1 of Pelvicachromis taeniatus. Lineage (NCBI taxonomy): Eukaryota > Metazoa > Chordata > Actinopteri > Cichliformes > Cichlidae > Pelvicachromis > Pelvicachromis taeniatus. Next base: position 64,358 of record VURO01001559.1, read on the forward strand.
GATGAAATACCACTGACTACAAACGTAAGAAAACAAAACATAAACAATAATCGTTTGTTTCATCACTGAATCAGATTCGACTTATACATAAAACATGGAGTTTAAAACAACAGTTAAGATATCAATGGTAGAGGATTTCTGATCAGGGTATAGGTGCAGGTTAAACAACACAAATGCATACAGGTCATATAGATCGTATAGATTTTTCTTTCTTCTTTTTTTTCTTTTTTTTTTTTTAAACACAGACACTTAAAAACCTCCAAGAATACATCCAACAAATTTGTCGTCCCATTTAAAGAACAGACGAGAGCTGAAAACGATTACAGGGGTTTTACAGGGAAGCTAACTTTAATGCAGTCGTTTCAAGTAGTTTCTGACAACCATCGACACGTTACTTATTCATCACTTACATTACATTAAGATTTAGTTATGCAGAGCACGTGGCCTTAAAATCACATCTATTGAATATGTTGTGTTTGCCTTTCACTGTATTAATGGCTACAAGAAGTTGTGCTTATCAAAGAAAAGTGCTATTGCTAACCGGCGACTTTTCAAGAGTGATAAAGAGAAAGAAAACCCCTGTCGTTCTGTTAGAGATCAAGCTTGTGCTGCACACTCATATGTTTACTAACCACTTAACAAAGTGACCCTGTTGTCGTTGTTTTATAGGTATTTTGGTTATCTCTGATTCCTTCCAGTGAAATGTTCCGAATACAACACATCCCAATTTTCTTTTTCTAAGTAACAATCAAATCTTACCCAATTTCAGTTACGTCTTCGGTCCGTACAATCTCACACATGAGGTTTCTGGTACCATTCGTGACATTTTACACAGTAACACTGGAAAAGAGAACGTGTTTGCACATTGCAGGCATTCTTTCACATAATGTGTAACCCAGACACCCGAAAACCACTGAAAAGGCTCCTGGCTAAAACACTCTCTCTCTCTCTCTCTCTCTCTCTCTCTCTCTCTCTCTCTGTTATTGCTGGCCTCAGTTAGCAGGAGCTGAGGATCAAGCTTTTATTCTACACTGCATCATCTGAGGTTTTCATCAAGTACAGATTAATAATAAAAAATATACATCTAGATCATGTTGCGTAGGAATGTCATAGTAAATGTGCTGACTCTGCCATATACTTTGTGGTTTTGCACCCTGTTCTGTCAGAGGTGGGGATTTTAACTCTCCCCCTCCCCCAGAAAAACATTAAAAAAATATCAGCAGCAGTACAGGTTAAGGAAGTGGGAACTAAAGGCAGCACAACTTGATGGAACAAGTCAACATTTTGAAGTCTTTGTGCCAAAATAAACTCACTGTGCTCTGGCTGTAAATACATATTTGCCACGAAGATATAGGTGTGCTATCTATCTGTCAGTAGTTCAAAAAATGCGGAATTATTCCTTCTATCAGTCCGGTATCTTTTACTATCACTTTTCTCTGCAATTGCACATAATGAATCATATTTAGTTATTATAATAACTTCAATAATAATAATAATATACATGAGAATCATGAAAAAATTATTGATTAATCAATTTCATTCAACAGTTGAAGAGGGCTGCTTATTACAATCTAAGTAAGAGTTTGCAGAGCTATAGATAATCTTAGGATAAGATCTGAGTAGTCAGAGGAGCCGATGCTCATAACTAACATAGGTGCAGGTGTATAAAGACGGCAGCTTTCTACATTGTTGCTTATCTGCTTGTTTTAACATCTTTCTCACAAGGCACAGCCTCCAAGCATCATCGTCAGTCTTTATGCGCCTGCTTTCTCTGTGAATTCCCAAAGAGACTTCCACGAAAGCTTACTGGGCTGGATCTACGGTCACCGTTTGTACCACAACCACGTCAGAGCGAGAGCACTTGCTGAGGAACAGAGAGCCCTCCCCCCAAACTCAACACTCTGTGGACAATATCCTTCTAATGGGAAAGAGGGGGACATCTTCAACATCAACCGTGATTCAAAGTAAAAACAGTAAAATTACAACACAAGACTAAATCAACAATATAAAACCTGAAAATAAAAAAAGAAAATTGAAGGTGGTGCTTAGTGACCGCTGCTGGCTTTGCTGCTCCCCGTTGTCCAGTCAATGATGATAAAGCTGAGGCTCATTGTCATAAACAGGAAACCAATCCCAGCGAAGCAGGCAGCCTGAGCGCAGAAACGGACAACGCGAATTAAAGAGAGGCAGGCAGTGAAGAGAGCAAGTGACTATGTTTTCAGCTCAGAGTGTCATAACATTCACTTTATGGCTAGGTCCATTATTTGTTGGACAAAGACACAGCTGGGTTTTTTTTTTTTTTTTTAAGTTTAGCTCGTGTACACCAACCACCGCAGGAGATATTAATTCAAACAACAACATGTGATTTAAGTGCAGACCTTCAGTTGTAATTTACAGATAGCCTTGCATAGTCAGAGGCTCAACCTTAATTGGACAAACTCACAAAATTAGAATTTATAATCAATAATCAAGAGACACCTTCACTCTTTAAAAAATTTCAAAGGGCTTAAAGGAAAATCTGCCTTATTGCTGGTGTGTCACATCACAGCTGGTGAATCTGTGACAAAACTGCAGTGCAATAATACTTAGTGTCATTAATTAAAAGTTTGTTAAAGTTTATTAAGTATAGAAAATGTTATGTGTTTCCATGTCATTAAAATAATCAATATTAGTGAATTTTAGAAATGGTTCCATGAACACAGATTGCATTTTGCAGATGAACATAGCATCCCTTAAAAATAATGTTTCTGTTGAGCCTTTTGCCAGTTGGTTTATCTTCTCACCTTTGCCTCACTGATGTAGATGTGTGTGCCTGCATGTGTCGGTACAGCCTGACGTCACTGCTGGGTGTGTTTGCAGGTGTAAGTCTGAACACACCCAGCCACGGTCGGAGATTATACAGAAAGTTTCAAAGAGAACGGCAAAAATTGTTTTTAGTTTTGTAGTTTTTGTAGGTTTCTTTTGCAGAATTGTTACCTCGATAATGATAACTAAAACTAAACTTCTGTACTCTCTGATAGACTCAGTAGGGACATGGCTGTAAGATTTTTAAATGATCTTAAATGCACTGCAGTTTCTTTTATTTAATTTTACCAGTAAGGCATTCTTACTGGTTATATAATATAAAATCTGGCAAACTACAGACATTTGTTTTGATTAAATTCTCAAGTAAAGCTTTGATTCCTTTCCCCATTTCCTCCTTTCAGTGTTACACAAAGCACCTACTGTAAAATAATATGAAAACTGAATACTGCGTGGGGACTTTAAACGCTGAACTTGACTTTCTGTCTTTCTCAACATGCTCACCAGGATTTTGGGGAAGGAGCGCAGTGGCTCTTCTTCTTTGGGTACAATGCGAATGTAGAAGACAGCAGGGAAGATGAAAATGAGACAAGGAGCAGACGTGGCACCTGGAAAGCACAAAACAGAAAACGATTCTCTGTGAATTATAACAGCATTCAGTCCTTAATAGCTTCTCCAAACCGGTCTAGCAGGACTGTAGCAACATAGATAATATGGAAATTAACAGAAAATGGAAAACAGGTGTAGTTACATTCAATTTCTCACTACCAAAAATAATATTAATGATTTAAATGCTCAAATTAGGGCATATTTAGATACAGATGGTCAAGTCTACATTTTTTCAAGGTCTGATCAAGCACTATTCACCAAAGTGTGGGGGTGTATTAAGGAAGGAGCCATTACTGATACTTGGCAGTCAGGACAAATTAAAGCCACTTCAAAGGAAACAGGGTTTTACCTGCAAGCAGGGTTGTACACGTTGGTGTTTTAATGTGTAAATCCACCCTATCGCCCTTGTCACATGGTTGATCTACGTACCAATGACTCCAAAGATGCCCAGTATGTTGGGAGCAAAGATGACCAGGAGGTTGATGAAAAGGAGCAGAACGAAAGCAATGGCGATGTGGCGAGGCCAATAGAATGTCTTGTTAGGAAACGCCATCTGCTGGATCGCTCTCCTTACCTAAAAAAAAAAAAAAAGGGAAAGGGAACA
>VURO01001559.1:69135-81280 GCA_015108175.1 Pelvicachromis taeniatus
TAACTCATTTGCAATATGCTACTAGAGCTAAAAACCTTGAGAAATTTGCCTTTTTGAGATTTACAGTATGGCCACTAGAGGGCATCGAAACATTATTATTCTTTTAGATAGATAGATAGATAGATAGATAGATAGATAGATAGATAGATAGATAGATAGATAGATAGATAGATAGATAGATAGATAGATAGATAGATAGATAGATAGATAGATAGAGGACCAGGCCTCACCATAGAAAGTTAGGTATCCAAAAAGAGCAGCCAGGAAGTACATGATGTACATTATTGCAATGGAGATGTTGGCCACATGCTGCATCTTTTTCTTGGTGGCACTGAAACCAGAAAATATTGCCATGTGATGTCATAAACACGCACACGCAAAAACAAACACACATACACACAAAACATTACTGTATTATGCCCACAAAGAAAACATGTAGCCCAGTTACTATAAAATACCATCTTCCGCTCCAAGGCTACTTCTCTTGCACGAATATGCAAAGATTCAAATTAAAAGCACCAGTGGGTCAAAGCGGGATGATACATTTAAACTAACAGCATGCTACATCATTCAAGCGGTGCCAACATACTTCAAAATAAAGTGAAAGCAGTGCATGTGACTAGGTTATGATCAGCCAAGCACAAAGCAGACACAGTAGCTTTGCTCTTTGTTGTGTAATTTATTTCTTTTCCAAGAACTTAGCAGGAGTTTCCATTATAAGAACATACTTGCGCAGCTCTGTGTAGATGGGGAGCACCTCGGGGTGGCACACAAAGGCGAACGCCAGGATGGGGATGGTGTAGGCCGTCTGAAAATGAACCCCAACAGGTCACCATAGATACAGCAGCGCCATCCCAGACGTCTTACCACCAACCTCGCGCTTTACTGCCCAATACTCCCCCAGACACATCACAGAGAGCTAATTGTTTCCCTGCGATTAACTTGGGCCTGGCTGTAGACCAGCTTTAGCCTATTTAAGAATGCCTTACTGGTAAGCTGCTAAGCAGCAGGAATTGGTCTTACTAGCCTGGGCAAAGAAAGTTTCATACTTCTTTAAGGGGTGCTAATAAAATCCTGATAGGATTTCATAAAATTCAGGAAAAACTAGTCCGCATTTGCTAATGTTCTGGGGCTTGTTCATGAGGTTGTTAATCCTAAGATTTCTGTTCTTAAACTTTCAGCTCTGAGGTAACAGACACTGTGGACCTGGCCTTCTCACTGGCTGAGTTTCTTCTTCCTCCTTCATATAGACAATATCAAAATACGTATCAGAGTCATTTATATAGGACAGAGACAGTGATCAAAGGACTTTATGGATTTATTATCAGCTCAGAACAAAAACTGACAGACTACATGGTTATAACACTGTGACTCTGTAGAGAGTAAGGCATCTCTCCAGTTTCCCAGATTTACTGTACGTTACTGAAGCAATTCTTAAATAAATTGTTTAAATAAAACAAAAAAGCCTGAAGTTTTTGAATGAACCTGAAGCTGCTCAGTGAACAAACATTTGTCTTGTTGCAATCGCTCACTGATGGGAAAAAAATGCGTGTTACTGGCGTCTTGTTGCGATGATGTAAATATTTGCGTGAGATAGTCTGGAAATGTTCTAACTCCATTTCACTTTGAAATATGTTCATAAGTAATTAATTCTAAAGATTTTTAAAAGTTTGAACCTAGATGCTTTTTTGTTGCAGGTAACCAAAATCTGTCTTATTGACTGGTAACTAAAAGCTTCATTACAGCTGCATTGATTAAGAAAAAGTCAGCAATGGGTAAAAAGTCACTGAGTCAAATTCTTTTTTCTTCGCTCCCCGTCTCTTAAATATGCATCCACATATTTCTAGCTTCACTGGATAAAAATGGAGGCTCTGCTCTTTACTGACCAGTTGCCATGGTGAATCCTGGCATTTTTTCTTTATTACCCACAAACATGCTCATAAATCAATGTGAACTTACTCAGAGTTAACTCCGATTGCCTGTTCTGGAGTTTCCGATCGCAGAGTTCATAAACTCAGAGTTCAGGGTTAGGCACACAGTTTGTTAAATCTGCTTCCTGGAACAGGCCGTGGAAAGATAGTGAACTGATACATTTATCTAGCTGTGGTTAAGATTCTTTGAAGACCATCCTGTTGTGAAAGTAGCCATTCTTTGTAAAGAAAAAAAGGGGGAAAAGACCAAACGTACTTAGTAAAATGTCAGGCCTTTCCCATTTCACTCATTACCTGTCTCTTTGACCCAGAGAGGGCAAACCTGGTGATGTCACTATAGGAACCCAAATGCCAAAGCAATTTCTTCAGACAGCTCATGGGCCACTGTCCACCTTCCAGACTCACATTAATCTGGGTTGTGTTTCGTTAAAAGCTTGATATATGTCCTGATCTCTTGCTCAGTGCAATTGAGTGCTTCAAACCAAGATTTCCATGCTTAGACTGTGAAGTGGCACTGGCAACATGCTGGAGATGACTGTGAAATAAGTGGGTGGCTGTCAGTGGCCATGGCAGTGGAGGTGGATTTGCAGAGTGAGTGACATGCGTGAACCTACTTGAGAGTTGAGGTTGGCCATTTTGGGAATACAAGCAGGATCTTCCTCCCCACCATGATCTGTGGCATTCATCCAGCTGGTAGTGCTGTTAAATGAAAAGTCCACAAAAGGACAAGGGACGTTGAACTTCTTGTAGATGACCTGTTCATGGCAGAGAAGAAAAGTGTCAGGCAGAAACGAAGGCTTTGGGACACAGTTAATATATAAACAGGTAGAAAATATGTCACTGAGACCCCCAGAGAGAAAACGAGACCGAGTGAAAGAGAGAGAGAGAGAGAGAGTAAAGAGTGGATTATAGCTCACGCAGCCAAAACTAGGTCAGAGAAACACAGAGAACACAGCCTGGAACAGCCGCATGCAGACATTAGTCCATAGCAATGAGTAGGGACAGTAGGGAATACTAAAGAGGTGGTGGGAGGCTCCCAGCGCATCTGACTATGCTGTCACCCAACAGACAATAATAAAGATGTGACGTGTTGTTTACATGTGTGCATTGCTAAAATCAGAGGACTTACAGCGATGAGGAAGAACACCATGCAGCTCAGTGAAAAGCCACTGGTGTATCCCAGATATCCTGTAACACAAATGATTCATTAGCCTTTCATGTTGTCATGAAATATAAGAAACATCTAAGGTGTCTCCTAAAGTATCACAAATAACTAATGAAACGTGAGGTAAAGCAGCACAACACACAGCATAAACTGACATAATGTGCTCAGAGCTCATTAGTGGAGTCAGACTGCACCGACTGGCTCTGTTGTTCTTGGTGACTCGACAGAACACAGACTTCTTACAAGAGGTCAGAAATATGCCTCTTCTTCTCATTTCCAACCTAGATATCCTTTATCGTCCTTCCCTTTATTTTATTTTGTGCTGCTTATCATGCAGGACACCCGACTGTCTTTATGAAACGCAATGTGTGTCACAAGAGTAGTATAGAAAATTAATGAATTCTTCTCTTTATTGTAAAGACCTCTACAAAGAAGAGGAATATGGCATGTGACAAAGAGGGTGTGTCATTGTTTGGAGTCTCTTTCATGTTTTATTTTTGAAATGTTGAAGCAGTATTGTTTCGTAGCATTTCTTTCAGACTTTGTTCCTTTTCCCCCCACTGAACCTGGATCCTATCTGATTTTTTCTAACCTGCTTGATTTCACCTATGGATGTAGCTTGAGTTATTTAACTTATTTTTACCTTCTCTCATTAAAGATCTCGTGTCTTACATTTGAGTTTTGTCCTCTTTGCTAAAGAAGGAAACTAAAAAAGGAAAAAAACTGCTCACTTGGCCCTGAAATGCCTTCTCTCTGCCAGTAAAACTATTAATAAAGCATGGGCATCATCCAGAGAGAGAATTCACTGCACTAAAATCTAAACAAAAAAATGTATGAATGGGCCTTGAAATATTTGATAAAAAAAATATATAAATACTATAAGATATGGGATCAGTTAATTTTTAGATGATGAGCAGGTGGCCAACATGGCTTTCAAAACAAATTAGAGGAAATTCTTATTTAGGCCATATGCTTGGTTCAGTGTTTAAGCGTTGACAGTGGACAAAAATCTACTCAGTGCTTCCTTGATTGCCAACTATTTTAAATCTTAATGAAACCAACCTTAGATATCAGAAAATATTTGGCTCCTAACATAGTTTAGACCAGTGTGTAGGTTCAGGCCAGGCTAGACCATTTGACAAAAACATAGACTGACTAATTTTAAGTCAAACAGTCCTGTCTTAAATGAGTCAGTCTATGTTACCCCTGGGCTGTAATAATGCTAAAATCCAATGTTAGCATTCTATCAATCAGGGATTCCTCTTCATCACAGCTTTGCTGCCAGCAGCTTCTCTAAAGCTGCATAATTAAAGCCAGCTAGCGCTAAGCTCTCGCCTTTAAGCTTTTCCTGGGGTCCTCCTTCTGTTTGAAACATTTTCTGAGGGAAATCAGCCGAGCTATCAGGATAGTGAGAGAAGAACTGCCTTCATATTTCTAATGTACTGCCTTACTTAGCCTTGTATGAGCCACAGTTTAGCATGAGCAGCAAAAAATAAGCTCCTACTTGATCTTATTCCAAACAAAGTCATGACTTTTCACACTCACCTAGCTGTTTCATGAGAGCCAGTGGTAATATTATTGCAATAGATACGATGATCACTAGGTAGTTTCCATTCAGGTACCATTCACTGCAGAGAGGCAGAAACACAAAACAGAGACAGCTAAATGTCAAGGCGATGCATAAAAAAAAAAAAAATGTGTGAACACCTAACACGGTAGGCTAAAAATAGGATTATTCTTTATCGCCACAAATATGCCAAGCAGTTTATTTCACACCTGAAAAGAAAGGAGCACAAGCAAAAATCAACTGGCCTGAGGGGAAAACATAAGCCTCTTTGCTGCCCATAGCACATCACACTAAAACCTCTAACAAGGAAACAGAGGTCACGTTTCTCAATATTTTTATGAGAGGGTTTTTAGGGGCCCTTGCATGGCATGACATGACGGGAAATAAAGTTTAACTTTAATGTCTCTCACTAGTGAAATGGATTTTTAGACCTGTGATCTGTTATTATTCTGCAAAATTAAGATAAGAGTCACATTCAACAAAGACTACACTCAGTAACATTAATCCCAATGTTCTTTTGAAGAACATGGACACTGACATAAACATGGATATTGTTAAAAAGGAGGTCCTCCACGCGAGAAAGAAGGCTCAATGCGAACATATTAAAGACGTCATGTTGTAGCTTCCCATGTGCATCATTCAGAGGAACTGTTACTTGGTCAGTAACTGTGTGAATTGTGATATTTTCTGAGGGTTATCATCTCAGTGCAACCTGCCTAATACAACCATGGATATTAAACTAATCCCTACTATAACATACAGTAAATTGTGTTGCAGTATGCTGTGCTGAGTTTATATATTATACTGTATATACTTTTTTTTTTTTTACTGTATTTAATCTGACTATTATTGCAGAGTTGAGCAAAACATATAAAAAACAGACTCCCCTGACACAACATGCCACACGTTACAGTCACATGAAGAACAACGTCTAGGAAGAAACCTGTGAGTTATTTTTAGCCGGACACAGTATGGGGTGATTCATTTCCAGCCTTCTGTCAGGTGAGAGATGCAACATCTGTTGCAGGATACACACCCACGGTCACGTATCTCAGAAAAGAACAGGCTCATCTATCCCTTGTCTATCCTCTTCTTACCCTGCCCTGCAGCCATCTGGCCTATGGGACACAATCTCTCACTGAAACACACACACGCATGTACACAATCCCCTAAAAAAGACAGATGCAGAATCACAATTTATCTCTATAAGAAAATATAGATACAGCCCTCTGCAGCACCAGCAACCTGATCATAAGCTGACCAATCAAACATGTAATCAAACACGCTGACACAGTCTCCAGTGTTCATTAATTCTGTATGTGAGCTAGCCACGTAAGACATCCAAATACAAAAGGACACAGACACGTTTACATATGCAGAGGGTGGTTAAAACATATGCAACAACGAGACAAAGGAGAGTATCTATGTGAAGGTTAATATTTTAAACATTTGTCGAGGTTGTGTGAGAGACCATGAGCAGCTCAAGCTACAATAAGAGAGAGGAACCTTATGACAAAACCATATGACAGAGAACACCGAACAAATGAATAGAAATGCACAACATATTCCTCCTTATGCACTACATATTATTATAATGAGTTGCCTAACTAAACAACTGCATTTTCCTTATAAATGTGGCACAGTTTAAGGGGAAATAATGTGTATATTACATGAATATTGTCTTCATTACTTATATTACTTACATTGTTGATGTTACATACATATTACACGGGCATTGTTGTTTGTAAAAAAAAAAAATTGCTAAGCTACTTTTACTGCAGTGACACTTTGTAGCCACTGGAATGTGTTGTCATGCATATCTGTAAATAAGTGCTCTTTAAACAGTGAAGCTCATAGAACCTGTAATTGATTATCTTGTCTTATAAAATGAATATGTAGCTTGCAAAGAAGAACAACAATAGAAATATACGTTATTCATTTGTTTGATGTTTTGCCATCTCACTTTCCACAGTGAAAAAATGAAGAAAAAAAACAATAACATGATCAATTAACATACATGTCTGTGTTTTCCTACATGAGTGAAGGAAAAAAGCATTGCAGGCCAGTTTTTTGCTAGTAATTGCAATTGTTATATTGTTATGCTGCTTGCAACTAAAATAACTATGAATGAAAGATTCTTGGGGGTTAAATTCACAGTTTAGTATATGGTTGTTTTTGTTACAAAATGTGATGCTCCCCTATTATTTTGGCCGCCCCCTCTACAGTCCACCAATATAAACACGCACCCACTGATAGGATGAAATGCCACTGGGACAATCTAGCCTGTCATTTCAAATAAACAGTGATTGTTGACTGTGACCCACAGCACCGAGACTGCTACAAAGAGAAAACAGAGCTGAGACCAGAAAACAACGTGGACAATGTGTCACAGTATATTACTTCTACTGGGACTGCATATAGTGTGACACATCAATCTAAGCTTTTACAAGCAAATGTAGCAGTGAGCCTTCATTCTCCACTCTAAAGGTAGAAACCAACAATGTACATGCATTATTTTTGTGGCTAGCTGTATAATTTGGAAGAAACAGTCTCTCCACTTTAAAGATTTCCACAAGGCTCTTTGTCTGAAGGCTGAGAAACTTCCAACACTCATTTCTCCCCTCCTTCTTCACCCCCTTTTCTCGAAAACAAAAAGGTAGGTGAGGAGAGGCTCTAAATGGGGTAAAGGCTGACAGGGTAGGATCACACTTGAAATCTCATCCAAGAAAGGGAGTGCTGTTTGTCCCTGAGACCACCTGCACTAACCAGTGATATCCCATGGTTTACATTTTCAGCTGTGGAGTCTAGCGGTGTTTTGATGTCAGTGCTCTTGTTGGTCGCGGTGCTCTCCTCCTCCGGGGTCACCCTGACAGCTGTTCTCACGTCAGCTGCTCAGTGCGTCCAGAGCAGCACCAGGCCCGACAACTGCCGCAACTTGGCGGGACTCCTCTGTAGATGCTGAAATCTTTGCTGACGCAGAATGACAGCATGAGGTCCCATTGAGAAGTGTACACTACTTTTTGTAGTGTGAGGGTGTGTGGGGATGTCAGCAAATGTCATACTGACTCAGATTTCAGTGCATTATCATACTTGTGCAAGATACTGAAACGTAGCATTTATAATTCAAGCGGCAAGGCCAAAATATAGTTCTTAGATTTTACAAGAACAGATTTTTGACATACAGTACTGTGCGAAGGTGCTGAGCCCCTTCTAATTTTCTTATATTTTGCTGGGATAATGGCAAATAGGTGCAGCGATTTATTAAAAGCTTGAACATCAAAATTTGGAGTGACTACCTTTATTCTTCAATGCAGCCTGAACACTATTAAGTAGTCTTCAGAAACAGTTCTTAAGGCTTCGTGGAGCACATTCAAAGCTCTTCTTTAGACATTAGTTGAGTTGCATTTTGTTTGATTCTCTGTCAAGATGATCTCACACTGCTTAAATAATGTCAAGGTGTGAGGAGGCCTATCAATGACTGATTGTGCTCCCCTGTGTGTTTTTACACCCACATATGCTTTTATTGCGCTGGCAGTGTGTTGGTATCAGTCACTTTCCAGATGGTATTGCATGGTGGATCAAAATCTGACTGTACTTTTCCACATTCCATCAATTTCATAAAATTGATGGAACTGGCTGAAATGCAGCTCCAAACCATGACACAGCCTCCACCATGTTTTACAGATGGCTGTGGACAGTCACTGTTACACTACTCTCCTTCCTCTCTACATACTGACAATAAATTCAACCAAAAATGGCAACTTTTCAGATGCTGTTCATCTGCTGTTTGCTAATAGTTTTTAGATAGCCACTACTTTTGTCCTGCATTTGTCAATTTTCCCTAATTATTTTAAGGACACACTGCACGTCGTGCCAAGATGTAGCTCTTTGTGATTCATCTTGTTGGTACAAAAATACTATTTTATGCCTTCCTCTGTTATTTCTCACATTGTTTTAGATTCAGATGAAGAAATGGAAGCAAATGATACATTTTTGTAAAAGCAAGCTAGTAAAAAAGGGCAAAAAAATACAATTTAAAATTGTTTCTTTGTAAAGTTTTCGGTTATGTGAAGATGCATAACTCAACGAGGGCCTTTTTCATTGTTGAATGAGTCAGAACAGTGTTAGATGGTTTAACATGCACACCAAAAAAGCAACAATAATCTGAAGATGGTCATATACAGAAAGCCTGGAGAACTATTGCTCAAGAACACCTTAAAAAAACTGCAATGAAATATAAATAAATGAGGGGTCACTCAAGACTTTTGAAGAGTACTATATAGAGCACTATTTGCATTCTGCATCTTCTGTTCTTCCTGGATCTGATATCAAATGTTGCAAAAGTGAGCAAACAAATATTTTGAGTATTTTCTATTTTTTGTGCATTAGTAACTCACCCTGCAGGTTTGTCCACCTTTAGAAAAGCCTGGATGACCAAAGGCAGCTCATATTTGACTATGTAAAGGTAACTGGACATGGCTGTGGACAAAACATATAAGGACATATGTTAGTACAAACATCCGTTTTAAGGAGAATATCACAGAATAATAATATCAATATCCCAGAAAATAAAACAATAAAAAGACAGTGTGGCAGTGTGGGGAAGATGGCAGTGTGTGTAACCTCACCTCCGATGTTCTGCAGTGTGATGGCAATACCTGCCGCCATCTTCCCCGGGGTGCCAAACGCCCTGTATCCAAGCTGCTCATATGCACGTATACCTGAGGGACAAAGGCCGCGAGATAAAAGAACATTATTCATGGATTAAATGCAGGTCATAGAGTAGAGAGGATTCACACACTGTAATCATTCAGTACTGCAATCAACTGATGCATGCTAATGACAAAATCCACATCGTTTAGCTCCACACGTACCTACAATGCCAGACGACTTCAGCAGTAAATGGATGGAATATGATGAAAGCACTGCTACCACTGTTAGCAGTAACCTGAAACAAAAGGACAACGTCAGATGAACATTACTGCCACTTCTCCCACCAACTGTCACGATTAATCGACAACCAAAAAAAAAAAAAAAAAGTGTTTTTTTATGTAGCACTTTTACACAGCACATTATACTGGAGGTTATTTATACAGCTGAACAATAAGCTTTCATTATCTATAGTTGTGTAGGAAAACTGGTGTCCCCGTGGCTTCGATTTATACCAGATTGTTACTCCAGCTGAGCCAAGGAGGTTACCCTGTGTGCCCCTCTGGCCTCGTAGCTAACGGCTCACACACCAGATGGGCTGGTTAAAAAAACATTTTCAGTCCTAAGATTGACAGACAATGAGAATAAGAAAAATCTTTTGTAAACAGTAATCATCCTTCTCTTTATTCCACAGTGGGAAATAACCTACTTCCATCACAACATGTCATTCCCTCCATTTTCGGGAACTGAGTTATTTCCTCAGGAGGATCTTTTGTTTTACATGCAATTTTTCTTCTTCTATTTTCTGTCTTTTCTATTTGATCATTCGATTCATATATTTGGATGCAGGAACAGGCTAATTGTATTCTGCTTCAAAAACAGATTTCACTGTTGTGCTCATTAAAAAAATATATTTTCTTGTGAGTTTTTTCAAGCCACCATTGCAGATGCCCGACCATCTGCAGTGGTTTCTGTTTAGAAATCAGCGACGAGATTGACAAAGACTTGAAAAATTAATGTTCTTACCATATAACTATACAATGCACACAGTAACCACAGAAACATGGTTTATTTGTGTAGTATTTATAGATGGATACATGTATTTGTAGGGATGAGGTGCCAGTACTTTAATGTAATATTCTAACATTTTATTGGGATTTTTTTAAAAAGAAGTTTAGAGAAATATCACAATTTTAAGAATTTTCTTTACATTTCACACCTGATATACTGACTTCCCCAGACCCCGTCCACTTCATTCCAACTATTTTTCTCCTTTCTCTTTTGCTGTTACTGTTGGCAACATTATTAACGTTCTTTCTCACACGCCCTCCCTCCATTTCTCTTGCTTTAGAAAGGCCGGGCAGCTGGTCTTTCACCTCGCCTTCAACTCTTGGCCACTTTACAGGTTTTTTTTTTTGTTTGTTTGGGGGGTTTTTTTTTTTCCAACTATGTGGAAGAATGCTGGGTTGACTTGAGGGCGAGGATTTAGTCAGTCAAGTGGCAGTGGGAGGACAGATCTGCTGACAGTCAGACAGACTGACACACTTGGGTCACTGTAGTTCTGCTCTCAGCTTTCCACCCCACTGCATTCCTGACCAGACCAGTGACACTGACCCGCTAAAACAGTCACGAGCAAAATCAGAGTGATATAAAACATCTGGAAATATGACTGAAATTTAATCACCTCACATCTGCTCAGTATTCACCCTAAACATTTAGAGATAGTAGGCAAATACAAGGTAGACACTTACTGGACACTTCATTATGTTGACTTTTTTAACTGCACTTTAACACAAATTTTTGATCAGACAATCACACTGTAGAAACTTAATGCGTTTAGGCATACATCAAATGGTAAAGACAACCCGCCGAAGTTTAAATCCAGCAGTAAAGTGTGGATGGTGACTTTGAACATAGTTCATTACTAGCAAACTGTACCTCGTCAAGTATTCGGTGACCGTAAACATCATGCATGCATATTGTTCAGCCATCCCAATACATGTAACTATTGACCTATTGATTTACACACAGTCAATAATGACTTACAGTATGTGACTCGTTGCCCTACAGGCCTAAATAATTACATATGCAACTTAGCTTATAGCAGTTCATTTATTGATGGCATTATTTTGTGTTTGCTTTTTTCCACTTATTTGAGTAAACACTGGTAATGTGTTCAGAATTACACAGTTCACTGTATGATAGTGTGATAAAAAAAAAAAGAACGGGGGTCAGCGTTTCGCTGGCTCCACCAAACTGCATGTCAAAGAATCTTTGGGAGAAAGCCACAAGGTAAGGAAAACAGCACTTGTGTGCATGAAGCCCATAGTAATAAAGTGTTTTGAGTGCTCAAATTGAGTCAAAAAAATAGCACTATATAAGTAACAGTCCATTTACCAAAAGATTATATGGTACCTCTGAGGCAATCGACAGCCTGAAGCACTATGTAGAGCATAGAAACATTTCCAGGATTTCTTGCCAAATAGTGTCTCTGATCCTGACTGTGTTTCTCAGCCGCTGCTCTATTGTTTGGTACAAGATCATACAGATATGGACAAAAAGACAAAAAGGAAGAGGCTTTCATCTATAACAGGATGGATAAATAGACACTACTTGTTTCATTTGGTCACGTACTATAAACTTGCACATGCTTATTTGCTAAGAGTTAGTTCCAGCTGTTGGTTACTCTCAAACAGAATGCTGTTGCATTCGCACAACAAAGTTCAAAATAAGGAGCTTTCTATACACACACATAATTGCCTTGAAAATAACATCAAAATGCAAACGGCTTGAATGCTGTAAAAAAAAAAAAAAAAAAACTTATCTTTTTTT
>VURO01001559.1:81300-116428 GCA_015108175.1 Pelvicachromis taeniatus
AAACGGCTTGAATGCTGTAAAAAAAAAAAAAAAAAGTACCTATCCACTTGAAAACAGTGCAAAGGCAACATATGAACTCCTGAAAATGATTTTGAAAAATAAAAGATATGTCAACTATTTTTAAAAGTGATTTCTTCCTTGATACATGAGTTCACATGCTCATTAGTTCATGGACTACTTTGTCATATTCTTCATTTTCTATTGCAGCAACAGTTTTTAATAGGGTGACTGATTTGGATTGCAAGCTTTTAGCACAGATGCATGGCGTTGCTATATGTGCTGCACATTTTGTGTGTGTTGCAGCTTGGCAATGTCTTGCTGAAATAAGCGAGGTTTTCCATTTCAATTTTTAAATTAAACATTATTAAGTGATCACTGGTTGGCTGTACGACAAACCAATGAAACAGTTTGGATCAAGACAGATTTACTTTTCATAAAACATTTAGAAACAAGGATGTAGTATCCTTGAAAGGCATTTAAAGATTGGTCATTGAGCTACAAGCACACCTACAACAACACAACTGTACTATATTTTATTGCTTGACGTTTCACTGTAACTGAAGGATAGTTCAATAAACTGTGGCTGTCAGAAATCTCTAAGAAATTGAGTGCAATGCGTCTGAGAACAGTGCCCTTTAATCATTCAAAGAAAGATGTGTAGGTTCAGCACCAGCCACCTTACAGTCTTGCACCATCAATCAGGAATGACAAGAAGACAAGAAGATGAGTGGAAGTGCTGATTCCACCCATGGGATTATCCTCTAGAAACACAACATTGATTATTTTTCAGGACTGTGCAAAAAAACTGATTGATCTTAAAACTACAAGCTGTGTGAACATGCACATTAAGACCCCGCACACCACGTAAAGCTTTGACAGCTCATCAGTCCAGTATTGTATCAACATGCTAGCTTTAGTATTGTTGTTTTAGAGAAGAAAGAGGAGCTAAATTGCACCCCAGAGTATTACTATGTTTTTTGTGGGATCCAGCCATCATAAATCACATTATGAAATTGATGTTAGGATAGGATACATGGATACAGTAGACCTGTCTATAATGGACTGAGATTCAGATAGGGTGGTGCCATGTCTTTTTTTTTTTTTTTTGTAATTGTTCACCTTGATCCACCTCACGTTAGCTCTGCTTCCCCCCTTTGTCCTATGTCCCGACAGTTTACGGCCACACCCGTGTATCACACCCTCAGTATATATACTCCCCTGCATCCCCTCATTCCTTTGATAAACACTCTTGTGGTTTTCCTTCAACATTTTCTACTGTTCTCCTTCAGTTCTTTTGTTTGGAGTTAAAATTTTGCTTGAGTATTTTTGCTAGCGTCTTTGTGTTTCCAGTTAGCTTTATAGATGAATGATGCTTTTGTTGTTTTTGGATTTTTGCCTTAGTATGCTTGTTTGCTTGTCTGAACCTGTATGACCCTCTCTTTACATTAAAGACTGGTCTTTTAGACTTTAACATGTAATTGTTGCAGCTAACAGGTTGAGAGAAACATATAAAAATGTGCTGGATGATGCCAGGGCACGACACAACAATGAAATCTAAAGCGATTTAGTATCTTGTCTGCAAGCTTTAAAGGATGATTGTGATCGTCTTCTGTCTTTTCAAGAAATACCATAACCACCAATAAATAAATAAATAAATGGTCCAATCAAGCACAGAGAGCATGGGAACTCTGTCAATGAAAGGTCAAAAAACCTCCAGTTCATGTAATTGGACAGAAAATAACAACTGCAGTGGACTGTGACGTCATTAATCTGACAGACTGCACTGCTATTTTAAATGTTAAGCTGTTCTCACACACAGCACCCACACGCACTGTCTGAAGGTAGAATAATAACCGCACAGAAAAAAACGTGGTAATTTTTTTGCATCTGTTACTGCAAATGTCCTTGTTTACAGCACATGTAAATGAGTTCCAGTATGATCTGTCTGAGTCATTATTTATCAAACAAATGTGCCCGGTGTTATCAGTTTCTGTGTCATAATGAAGTTCTGCTGTTGGGTTAATACAAACAATTATATTTTTCAATTACGTGCTATTTATGAGTGACGGAGACCTCGACCTGGAATGACCTTAGAGGGAGGGAAAGAATCAGACATGTGTCAGTGATGTAGTGGGGTTAATGTGAAATCAAGGAAGCAACACATTAGTCAGATCGGACGTTTAACTTACAAAAACAGGACGACCCCCGCGTTGGCCATGGCATAGGCAAGTCCTAGGATTCCACTACCCATGATTGCATTGCCCAAGTTGAAGACAGACATCCCGAATGAGGTTTTTCCTTCAAACTGCAACCAAAAGGAGACAGAGGGCCATAGTAAGCATATTAAAACTTCAAGCACTTGCAGGCTTTGCCTATAATTATAATAAAGCCGTTTGAACTTACATCTGTAAAGCGTGTCGTCTTCTTATCCTCCACGCCTGATAAGAACTCCTGGCTCTCTGGTAGATTGGTGTCTGCATTTTCAGTCCTGTTAGGACTAACAATTACAAAAACTGTCAGAGGAAGACAAAGGAGTCGCACAAAGAGCAAAAACACGCAAATTAACAGGCTCACTGTGTTTCTGTGTTAATTTTCACAAAAAGAATAAAGGTGAGACCGATGCCACATACTTTTCACTCCTTAATTGCATCATACATACCTAGCATTCTGGGCACTATTGGCTACAGTTTCCCTACAAGCAGCGTAGAGAGCGGTCATCCATCACCCAACGACAGCACAAAGTGGAAAAACAACACCCAGAGTCATAATTTAATAAGAGCAATAACACTACAGTGAAAGGACTGTCTATAAATTATCGTCTGTATCCTGGAGAGAGACACTTTAATTATCCCATCTATTACATAGGCAGAGGATACAACAAGTATTGCTTGACAGCCAGTGACATGATAATTAGGCACTGAGCTCACTCCATTATCAGCACAAATTCCAGTACAGTAACTGAGAAGGCAATAGGAGAATATTTTGCTCAAAGGCACTTCAAAAGATATTTAATATTCATGCATTGTTTGCTGTTACATGGGTTGTGCCTTCAGT
This sequence comes from Pelvicachromis taeniatus, assembly GCA_015108175.1. NCBI lineage: Eukaryota > Metazoa > Chordata > Actinopteri > Cichliformes > Cichlidae > Pelvicachromis > Pelvicachromis taeniatus. The sequence goes on from VURO01001559.1 coordinate 84,355, forward strand.
TATGAGAGTCCCTCTAATGAGTAGGCCACAGCGATGCCACCGGCAGCAGGTCAGAATAGTCGGTCTCACTGGAAAGAACAAACTTATCTACTGCACTGTATCTGTCTTCAATGTGTTGTGAGTATAGTGACTGAAAAACAAAATTCCAGCCATATACACTATTTTGTCTCTTGACTCTGTAAATGAGGGTCAGGTCTTGATGTTGACGAAGGCAACTTCTTGTTTGGTGGAGAAAAAGCACAAGGACACTACACACTCATGTTAGAGTAAGATTTCCACTGCTACAGGTAAAGACTTCAAGTCAGAGCAACCACTGAGTAAATCAGCTTACTTCATTTAAGGTAATGAATCCAGTTTGGCATTTTTCTTGATCTCTGCCATTATCTTGCTATGATAATTTGTTCTTTTTTATTAGAGGCAATTTTGAGACCCAAGACTGAATATTCCTGTTTTGTCTACAGAGTAAAATGGGATTTTTTAAAACCTTGAAAATGTTTTAGTGTTTTATTGAAACAAAACCAACCTTTGACCACTAGAAAATAAGTAATTGATGATATTTATGGACTTGTATTTTGCAAAGGCAACATGAGTAAATGAAAGAAATGCAAATTTACCCCAAATATTGTTTACCTTATTCTTTTCTTTTTTTAAATTATGACTTCACTGATGGTAGCTACCAGATGACTTCAAACACTGATACTATTTACGCTTTGCTTGTTAGATGTAAAAACACGTGACATTTTACCTTTGCAAAAACAGAAAAATGCATATCAACAACATAATTATCCTTAATGTGAAAACAACTGGTTAAGTATTGTTGTATATCGTTGTGCATTATTGACACAAGTGTGCACGGTAATAATCTATAGTATACTCACTTTTCACCGTCCTCTGCAAGTGGTGTTTTGGCTGATGCTGAGATCTCCTCCCCAGGCTCATGGCCTTTCCCATTAGGAATGGCACTCGCCTCAGCTGGAGTGTTCTCCACAGTCTCTGCTGGTTTATCCTCACTCATATCTGCTGCAGTAGCTAATTATTTTGTCCCTTGAAATTATGTGATCTTTTATACTTCTTGTGAATCTCTGGTTGGTCCTTTAAGAATGAAGCTCTTATTTTCCTCAGTGGATCTGTAAGAGAAAAAAATGCAGGAGTTTAGGATGACAAAAACATGACTGGGCAGCCCACTATCCATATTAGGTCATTCAAAGGAGTCTGTATCTTCAATCACCACACTCATGATCCCAACTCACTTATCCAGTGACAATCCACACAAATAATTTCAATTAATTCAATTAAAATTTAGATTTTTTTAAATTAAGTTTTTATTAAACCCCAAACTAGAAATGGAAGTAAATGAAGTTCAACGTGACTGTAAAACTAGCCAACATCTCCAGCTGTAATGTAAAGAAAAAATAAGCTCCCACTAAAATTGATGTTTTGGCAAGTCCCATGAATAATTAACACATCAGCTGACAGGTCTACACTCAGATACACATCTTTTAGTTAGCTGTGACACACTGGGCTTTGCATCAGGCCTCTATTTCCTGAGGATCCTGTAGTGTTTTGTTGTCTTAGCTGACCAGCTGACATGAGAGGCCCAGAAAAGCCCCAGTGACATGTATCTCCTGGACGCTGTTGTCTAAAGCCCCCTATCTGGCTTGCCCTGAATGTTCTCCTTTGGTCTGCTGCATAAACAGCAGTGGAAGCTATGACACTGGGGGCCACAAAGGAGGAACACACAAATGTTTAAATCTCCAGCACTGGGATAAAAAGAGCAGAACCAGCCAAGACCAGCTACAAACCAGTTCTACCCGTCTTTGTGCCTTCATTTTTCTGCTTGTCACTTTTCTCTTGGTTTCCTCTTTTTATTGAAGAGGGTTCACCATTGCCACAATGCTCAGGGTTTTCTGTACTACGATTCCTGGCAACCATTCAGCTCTCCTTGTTCTCTCAGGCTTCTTCCGTTTCACAGCCCGCTCTTTTATATGTACCACCTCTTTTTTGTACAAATGTTTCACCGCATCAAATACAGTGTGAATAAACTCCTCACCTAGCAGTCCCCTGAACCTGTCCTACCAACCACATTGCTGTGAGCTTCCCTGCGCAGCCAGGCCTCTTGGTATCTCTGGCTAAAGCCAGGCAACGTGGTTGGGCAGCAAAGCACAGTGCACAATGGCACATGTTGTGTGGTTTCCTGGGAACGGGTTGGAGAACAGTGGCACTATTGTGCCAGGCATCATTATACTCCCGGGGCCCCCTTGGCTGTAGTTCGCCAGGCCACTCGAGAGGCTGAAAAGGTATTTTACTGGCCTCTAATTGAAAAGACGCCACCTTGAATTCAGTAAATGCCAGTATCCTGTATTCATGCACAGTTGTAGCAGAGTTGCTGACGGCAGCAATGGCACAGGCAGAACAGCTCTCTTGGGACAAATCACCGCACAGAACCACATTGCCACTCAAACAGTCTACAAATCACGAAGTAGTTCAGGGAAGCCATTCAAAGACAATACACGATGGGCTGTCCAGCTACAAGGGTTTCTCCTAAATGACCTTGTGCAGCAGAGCTTGAAACAGCAGACCTGATTGGCGTGAGTTGTATCTTCGGCAATCATTATGTTCAGCAAAGGAAATACAAGAAAGCAATTGAGTGAGAAGCCATAAACTGTCATGGACAGCGTACAATATATACTGTGTATCCCTTACAGGGTCATTAGTGGGGATGGATGCTGATAGGATCTGAAAATAGGATGTGCAAAAGCCTACATAGGCTTTCAGCAGCAAGCAACTGCTTTATTATCTCTGAGTCTGAACATAGTATAGACATCAAGTAGCACCTGTGACTCAGGTGTCCTGTATCTTTTTTTCCATTACTAACATGCATGTATACGTGCTTAGTTTTATGACCAAAAAAGCACAAATAACTACAGACAAGAAACAATGGAGTTGCAGCCCAACAGCTTGAAATCCAGCAGCCACAGAACCATTGTGATATTAAACAGTGGCAGGCTTGTGTCTATAAACTGAGATTTTCTGTAGTCTCTAGACACTATGTCATGCTAGTATGTAATATCTGTTTAGCCTCATTTCAGATCCAAGGGTTTGAAGAATTTTCAAGGTTGTTTATTTGGAGTTCAATGTCAACAGTGGTAGCTAAAGTACTACAGTGCAAAAGTAGAATTTTTGGATATCTGTCCTTTACGTCAGTATTTATTGTTGTTGCATGAAAGTGACAAAACCATACAATTTTCACTATACTATACTATACTATACTATACTATACTATACTATACTATACTGTACTATACTATACTGTACTATACTATACTGTATTATACTCAGTAGTTAGTCCATAAGATGCAGATGTCCATAAGTTTTGGCCGCAGTACTTCAGCGTCTAGCCAGCGTAACTGAAGAGGAGCAAGCTTACAAGGAGTAACACTTTTAAATGCCAGGTAACTTCAAATGCAACATTTCAAACAACTCAACAAACATCAGAAAACACTCAACATGTTTTTATGCAGTTTGTCACATGATGTGTCTGCTGCTGTTATTTAAGGCCACCTGTGGGCTGTGTGAAGGATTTATAGCTGACCTCGTGTTGTTCTTTCCATGCTGGCTGTGTTTACTTTCAGGAAACTGAAGGTGAAGCTGAACTGGTTAGATATCCAACACACCTGAGCAGGCTGGGCTCGAGAGGCTTTAAAGCATTTAAAGCTATTTTCCATTTACAAACTGAGGTGAAGGTTAAATGTACTGATTAATATTTATGGCCGATACACAGCGTATCTGATTTCCTTAATAAAAATCTTTAGCGCCACTCAAAGACTGTGTGTGGTCTCCTTCATTTGTCACATACACACTGAGCAGAGTGGTACAGGATTTGAACCCAGGACCTTTTTCACACAAAATCTCGAAGAAGAAGCTTCAGTAATCTGAAACTGACAATTCAAATCTTTGTAAGAGACGCTGGCTCTGTGCACATCTCACTGATATATATATATATATCTCTTCAATGCATTGGACTGTGTATACACACATTAACCAAAAAATAAACTGTAGACCAGAGAAAAAGAAAATGCTATTAAACAACAGAAGGCCCATGTAAGAAGAATTTCCACACTGCTTACCAAAAATCCCTAATCCTATGCAAGACTTAATGCCACATTGTGATGCTCTTGGTGGGAGTAAATTAGTCTTTTCACAGCAACTGCAGAGGCTATGTTTATTCAAGCCCTCATCTACAGCATCACCTCCGTTTGCCAACACACAGTGAGTGTGTGTGCCTCCATTCGCTGGCTCTGACGTAAGCAATTTTGCAGCAAGACGTCATCCCAGGAGGAGGGAAGCAGAGCCAGCCAGTTTTTCCTGATTGTTATTCCCATTGATACCTGAATCAAATAACACTGTTTCACCCTAAAGTATCACTGTGCTTGTGTGAATTTGCATTTTCAGTCAATTTAGTGGATACTGTAATTAAATGTGTGGCTTTCTGTGCATCTTGGTGGGTGACGGGGGTGTTTATGTAATGAGTAATCTCAAACTGTTGCTGCTGCTTCTGCCACTGCTTGATGACATTCTAACAGGCCCGGGGCCATATGAGCCTGCTTAATTGAGTCCCCAGTGTAATTTTCAGAGGCTCTTAATCTGTTGAAATGTGTCTGACAATCAATTACTGTTTTTCACACCCAGGGTCAGTAAAGCGGACCTAAAAGAAAGCAGGATGTGAATTATCACATCTGTGATGGTCATATAAAAGCTGACAAAGCAACTGTGCTGTGCAAAAGTGTGAGTCAATCCTCATTTCTTTGTCTTTTGCTGGGAAAATGGGAAATAGTTACAGAGATTTGATGAAAGATCTACAAGCATACATGGGGTGAGGAGCTTCAAAGACAATATTTGGTAAGACCATCTTTGTTTTTCAGCACATTCTCAACTCTCTTAGGCTCTCCTTTGGATGTTGGCAGCCTTTTGCTCTGTTCTCTGTCAAGATGATCCTACTCAGCTTCAAAAATGTTGAGGCCTGGGCTCTGGGGAGGCCAATCAATGACTGATAGTGTTCAATTGTGTGTTCATATTGTGTGCTCTATATTATGCTTATCCTGCATGCTGAAAAATAAAGCCTTTGCCAATCAGACACTTTCCAGTTGATGTTGTATGGTGGATCAAAAGCTGATGATACCTGTTGAAATTTGTGTCATTAATTTTGACACAAATTTCAACCACAACTGGCTGAAATGCAGCCCCAAACTATGACAAACGTTCCCATTTGCTGAGTAATGTACCACTAAAACAGTTTAACAAAAGCAAAATGAAAGTGTGCTTAAATACTCATTTATATGCTCTTGCCTGTTTTGTAATAATTTGTGTCGTGGAAAAATGACAGGCAGCAAATATCTCATCCTCCTGTTTTGTCCATGAATGTAAAATTATTTCCTGGAGCTTAAGAGATTACACATGCCTATAATTTCACTGATGAGCTGCTAATAAGTCTATCAGCTAACAGTTTACTGTAAACCAATGAGTTCAGACTTGGTACCTCTAAAAGTCAGGATGATAAAAATGATCAGATTAGGGTCCATCTCTTTAAAGCAGGAAATGAGGATCAAACAGCTCAGGTCACTCCTGTATAAAAATAGCTGCTGACGAGGGAATAGCCTGAGTGTAACCTCACATCATGTCACACAAAAAGCTGTGTTTAAGTCCTCTGAATGTGCCACTGCACGCAGCAGCTGCCTCAAATCAGCAGAAAACGCTTAACCAAAGCATCCAACAACCATCTGTTGGCGTTCTGGTGTTCACATAAAGATGAAATTTACACACATACACATACACAAAGCATATGCAGCTTAATAATGGGAAAATGTCATGCTGGTATTGAATGAAGGAAACCCTCCAAACAGCTACAGGCATAAAATAAAGTAATCGTCTTTATGATAGAAAAGGGTAAGAGACCAGTTTAGAATTTACCTTGCAGTAAACATGGCTTTTTTTAGTCCAATATCTGTGGTCATAAGAAATCTTCATACATGTAGAAAAGACAAAAGCATTAATGGAAACAAACAAGAAAACTAGAAAAAGCATCAGGTCAGTACAGTTGCTTTCTGTATCCATGTATCCAGGAAATGTTTCTATGCTAAAGACGTTAGTGGTGGTACTGGTACCGCCATTGGCTCAATAGTTCAGATATGAACATTATCCAGGCTTATTTACTAGTATTTCATTATTAACATCTAATGCTTTTTAAAAGACATCTATCTGTTCTCTTCCACTTATCCAGTTCCATCCATCCATCCCAGCTGCCACAGGGAAACAGGCCGGTCCCCCATCTGTCGCAGACCTAATGCAGAAACAACCACCTGCACCCACTGGCAGTTTAGGATCACCCATCAACCTAACCTCATGTCTTTGGACAGAGAGAACATACAAAGCCCCCAGGCTGGATTCAAACCCACTTACTTCTTGCTGTGAGGCAAGAGTGGAAACCACCGCACCACTGTGACGGCCAGATACAAAAACAGAGAACGCCTTTTCTGCTCTCCAAAGGCGGAACGCTAGCTCCCGTTTTCAAATGCTTTTAGCTTTTGTGACAACGACCAATCAACCTTAAAAGACGTCAAATTAAAGCATTACAGACTTTCTATTTGTTGTAAATTTTGATGCTCTGACTGATAAAATTAAAGTAAAAACCTTTTTGTCAGTTTGACTTCTTCTGTAGTTTCTGCACTCTGCCTTTATAGGGCAGCAGAGTTTCTATAGTACTTCACTGTAAGCAGAGTTAAGTATCATCTTTGACAATACTTAACATGCGTTTCTATGACTTGAGCTGTGTTGCTATTAAATGCTATTCATTTAATACTCAAAAAGAATTACATATTTCCAACACAACATGCACAAGGGTTGAAAAACTTGTGTTAACTGTCTTCAGGCTTCTCATTACCACTGCCCCCATGAATACTGGCATCCTCTGCTTCTGTTTCCTTACAGTGTTTTCCTGACCTCTCTCTCTCTCTCTCTCTCTCTCTCTCTCTCTCTCTCTCTGCAGCAGGCCATGAAGCACCACTGTGATTAGCCAGCAGGGAGAATAGGAGATTAACTTCTGACTGACAGATGTGTATGTGAGCTTCTGAGATGCTCCTCATATCCAGAATTCCTATAAGCTGCTGTGAGACAAACACGTCAGAGACTGTAATACCACACGGGATGTGGTCCTAGATTAGCAGTGCATTTTAATATACACTGAGGCAGAAGGCATTACACAGCAAACGCTTCAGATGGAGTCTCTAATCACGATCATTGTAACTTTTTAAAGCGGCAAAAAACAGACTGCAATAATTTATCCTTCAAACTGCATTTGAAACAGAAGAGTGGATGATAACTAGGAATGCACTAATTTAATAACACTCACTATTGTAACCAACTGTTAATGATGTTTGGCCGACATATGATGACGTGTGCCAATAAAGCCTGAAAGTATGAACTTCTGTCAGTAAAATACTCTGCTTCGCAACAAAACATTCCTCAGTAGTAGAAGTATTAGTACAGGGAATCAATTTGTGAAAACTCATAGGAATCATCTGTAGACATTTTGTGAATTTAATAATAACTATCCTCATTATGTATCTAAGCATGGTGACAGTTGCTCAGAGGTAGTAAGGATTTATCTTAGTAAAGCTGGCTCTATTGTGCCATGCCCAGCTAGAATAAAACTGGCTTTGGTCGGCAACCTTTAAAATCCTGGACCCACACCTTGGCTTGATGTATGGGTCTCCCCTGTATTAAAGAAACAGACACTGATCAAGGTTGAGCCCGCCGAATTGAATGAACTGTTAAACTACCACATTTTGAGACCTGGAGTCAAATCTGTATCATTTTACGTCATCTGCTAAAAACTATTAATCAGGCAAAGGAAACGCACTAGCTACACCCTGCCTCTTTACCTTTTTCCAACTAAGAATACTTGCATTACATGACAGCTGTACAACAGTGACACTTAAAACAATTTCCAAATAACCAAACCTCTGATTGAAACCTGAAGTGGAAATGCTATTTCACCATTTCCAAAGCCTTTTCGGGACTGGTCCCGTTTTTTGCCTCCTGGCTCGACTGCCCTGCCCAGCCTCAAGGATGATGGCTGTATGTACTACAAGGTTAAGCTTGACTCATGGAAAACTGAAGGCACGATGCAGCAAAAATTGTCTTTAGTACCTTGTGATATGCCAGCATGGGGGCACCAGTGTGGTGACTCAGTGGAAATGAAATTTATTTATAGACTCACCCAATACTTCCTGTCACTTTTCCTCAACTTTAACACTGAACACCCTACAGACTGGAAGGGACAGTCAAACAACAACCACGCAGAGAAGAGTGCACTGTGAGCTTCAGACCAATTCAAGCAGGACTGTAGATAAAGAAATAGTGGCTACAGGGGTGGGTTTAAGGCATATACTATATAAAGATGTCACTTCCTGCCACTTCACAGAAATAAATCCAAAATATGTACGCTCTTAGCTTGGTATTGAGGGCCTGCCAGGAGTTGGGACTTTGGTACCACTTCTCCAGCTTTTATCATAAATGCGCATGACATCACAAGTGCAAGATGCAACAACACTGAAACACACACACACAAATTGTAATCTATCAGAAAAGGGTGGAACAGATGATGATATAGACGCAGTAAGACGTCGAGGATTTGTTCAGACTGGTAGTAGCCATCCACATTGCTAATATCACCTCCGAATTTCAAGTAACTACTTGAGAAATAAATTCGCACTGCAAATAAAAAGATCATTATATTGCAGAAAGGAACTAAATCTCCTCAGCCCTACTTTGTTGATGCATTTCTATAATTACTGCTTGCGTAATATTGAAAAGTGTCCAGTTCCTAGTGCAATCTTCCTGTAGTAGCCTTTAAAAGGTGCAAAAAAAAATAAATCTATTTACATAATGAAGGATACTGCACCTGTAATCTGCCAAATCTCTAATCAAGCAGACTTCCTCCTCTTGTTTTCCCAATCCTCTATCAAGCACGTGCATTTGGCTCAGCAGATAATTATATTTTGGCTCGAGGCTGCGATGCATGTTTGACGCTTAGCGGTTTGGTGCTTGGCATAATAAATGACTTTTGTTGACTTAACATGGGTATTGTGTTTGTATGTGAGATAGGTGCATCCAAATAGAAAGAACAAAAAGCTCATTCTCTAACATTACCATATTTCTCTTGAGGTGCAAAGCAACCTTAAATACTTGACAATTTAATAAGCATCTGTACAGTCTTCTGATCTGAATGTGATCCAAGCCCTGTGGCTTGGTGGCTCACAAGATGCTATTAACATGTCTGTACAGAGCAAAGGAGCACAAAAGTGAGATGGTTTAATTAAAAAAAACTGCAAATAAATGGTTAATAAGCACTTCATCATATGATGTAAGGATATAATCAAACTATTTATCAGATGGAAAGTGTGATATGAGGACACCCAAATCTAACATTAGCTAGCACAGTGTTAACTTACGTGCAGCTTTTGTTGTTGTTTAGCCAGCTTGTTGTCAGATGTTCAGAGACGGGAGGGTTACATAGCTAATCTGCTGACGATAAGTAATTGTGACAATACTGGGAATAAATAAGCACGTTTCTAAACGTTTTATACACGAAAAGTTCAGGATATCCTCAACAACTCATCTAAGTGTCGCTGTCATCAGACAGAAGTGACCTTCACGACTCATCGACTGGTATCAAACTCCTTTCACAAAGATTTACAGCCTCCTCGGGAGTAAAAAGATGTGGATACATTGACTGCTGAGGTAAACAGCAACCATCTTCACTAGGATTAGACACTTGAAAACAAAATTCCGTTGACCTCAATCTGCAATCTACTGACACCTAGCAGTGATATTTCACACACTGTAAAATGTCACCACTGCAAAACAGGTAGTGAGGAGTCACTCTTTTTGGTGAGTTATGAGAATGCGGTTTAATATTGTTTATCAATGAAAACATCAGCTTGTGTAGTTTAGACTTAATTTATTATGTATATAAAAACTGTGTTTTGCATTTTCTGTACTTTGTAAAGAACATGAGGAACGTACAGAAGTGTTAAGACTACAGATATGAGATATACTATGATTGACATGATATAGCTTCTCTTTGTCAACCACTTGCCTGATGATGATTTAATGCAAATGTTGCAAATAGTGTGTCTGAGTGTGCTTAAGAGAAACTAAGAATCCTCCCTCATCCCCACACTTTTAAATGCCAGCTCAGTCTTCTCTTTGTCATTTGGCCCAAAACAAAGAACCATCCTCTCCTGGCATCTGCTACTCGTCTCTCTCCTGTTTCCTCCTCATCACATGGTAATGCAAGTGTGGGGGGGGAAGAGTGCATTCATTCAACTGGAAGTACAACTCACGCAGTGTGTGACCACCAGGGTTGATATTGCACTGCTGACCATGTCACATGCCACAGCACCATGGAAGCCCAAATCCCAAATATCCAAATGGCGGAGAACTCCAGGTCATAGTGGGCACGCAATGTAATCAGATCAATGTAAGGCTTAAGAATTAAATCCCTTATAGAAATTCACAGAGCACAGTGGCCAGTGATGGATCATGAGTAAAAATGCAGTTCTAGGAGTAATATAATCTGAATTTAAGGGCTTCTAAGTTGGACTACTGGTAAGATTTTCCTCTGTGTGTCCTACTAAAATGTCCTTGCCAATTTAATCAAATCCTGTGATCACCTAAAGTCCACTGACAGAACTCGCTGGCGGTGGTTCTCAAACTAGATACTGGGGGGGAAAAAAATCCCACAGAACAAAATTATTTCCATCTTTGTGTTGTCCTTTTTTTAAACTTATGTTTGTTTGTTTTTTACTCTTTTCTGAACAGCTTACAAGTCAGAAACCAAACATTCACCAAAAGGAGTCACAGACAAAACATAATAAAAAAGAATCCACATTGCAAACCAATCCATATATTATTATACACGCAGCTGCACTGTGGCGGGGCGTGGTCTGTGATGCCACTGCAGGTGAGATGGACGCACCTGCGCAGCATCTGCAATCACGCCTCGCCGGTTTAAAAGGCTGTGCTGAGTTCATTTTGTTGTTGTGATGTGTGCGACTGGCAGCAGGCGAGCTGCAGCTGTTCAAGTGTGTAACAGCAACTGTGTGGAAAATGTACAATAAAGATGCTGAAAAGCATAAAGATGTGGTCGAGTCTGCCGTGTCATTATCGTATGCACCTTTCCGAGATCTGGCATGAATTTAACGCAAATATAAAGTTTCGATTAAACAGGCAGTGCTTTGAATGAGGCATTGATTTAGACTCTCCTCAATGCACTCTTAATTACTTAGTTCGGTATAATAATTTTCCCCTTCTTGGAGCTCATCCATTTGGCTGGCATTTATTGCGAGTGGTCTGACCTTATGCGAGCTGTAAATCATCAAAAATACCCTTCAGGACATGTGCAGATAGTTTTCAATAAACCTGTCTGCACTTTGAAAATGCTGTAATGCTGTGACTGCTGACACCTTAACCACAGGACATCTGCATACTAAAATGAGAACTAATATTAACTATAGACTGATGGTATATCTCATGTACATTTTTAGACGATACGATTAGAAGTTCCAGTGTAAAGCATGTGCAGTCAACACACAAAATTATCAGAGTGGACCTAGCTGTTATGTCCCATCATTTTAGGAAGAATAAACCTTTGAAACTCACAAAATACAGCACTGATCGTTAAAAGGCAAAATGAATATCTATTTGTGATTACAGAGGGGAAATGGTTAAGTAAATTCTTTAGTTTATCCCTTTATTTAAGACCAAAATCAAATCTCTCAAGACCAGACAGTGACTCAGGTCCTTTCATAGTTTAATACTATTGACAAAGTCACCGCAGGGTGCTGCTTTCTTCTCACGGTAAACTACATTGCCTTCTAAGACTGAGAAATCCCTCCTTGTTTTCTTTTCATTCTTGCACACGTAAACCAATACTTCTCCAGGATCTGAATATACTTCTCAGACACACAGAGCTTTGATCATATTAAACAAGAACTTAGTGAAGTCCTGTGTCTGCGTCTGATCTAATAATGGAGAGAAAAAGAGGGGAGGTCAAGGAGTCGTCAACATCTCTGATCCAATAATTGGAGTTTGAAAGACAAGAAACACAAATATTGATAGACACTTGAATGACTGTACTGGGTGTGAGTGAAATAAGATGTGATTGATCACTTGATCACAGTAGAGGACCATTTATCGGTGTGAACGAAGGCCGAGAACACATTTACAGGGCGATCCTCATTCTTTACCATTTGTCTTCTCAATCGATTTATTTTGTAGTCATTCTGAGGGGCAGTGACATTTACATCACACAACCTTTTCAACCTCCATTTCAATAATCAGCGCTGTATGCATGTATGTGCACACGTGCATGTGCTTACACGCACGCAAATACAATCTAATCTAATTTGTTGTGTGATTAAATGCCTCAAATGGAGGCATTTAATCACACAGCAGCTCAAAAGCTCAGCACACACAATGTCACCGGAGGCTGAATCAATCTGTTAACAGTGTGATTTAATTCTGGGATGGGGTGGGAGACTGCCCTCACATGGACCAGAAAGAAGAGTCAGTCAATTGTAACATCAGTGGCCAAGTGGGCTACACATGAGCTCTTGACAGCCTGCTCCGGCCTGTCGAGTTCAGCAGTCACAGTCTCACCTGCTGCCTTTGAGACCCTGAAGTGACTCATCATGGAGGACAGAATGACTGAAGACTTTTCCTGCAGGTCACCCCAGAAAACCTGCCGCTGATATTCAGTCATTATTTTTTTAGATAAACGCTTGTAGTATGGATTAATACAATTCCTTCATTCTATGCACACATGCTAGAAAGTGAAGTATCCGTATGGTGTCAAACAGACACACGTACTGCACATGTGCAGAACAGCATCATATACAGCGTGCATATATGCATGTGATGTGCAGCATTCTCTGTTTCCCCACTTACTCGTCAGAATTGGCATACAAGAAGTGTTAATTATGCCTCTTAGGCTGGCAAAGATCACCAAACACAAGGACCAGATGGCACCTGTAGCCACATTGTGACAGTGCAAGCCAGCTGTGGATGCCTTGCAAGTTTGACTCAAATATATAACAGACATCCAGATTAAACAGCCAGAACCAGTAAAATCCAACCTAGTCACTAAAATCCAAGGCATTAACACGCAATTCCTAATCCTGAGTGCCACATATATGCAATAAAAATAGAAAAGTAATCAGTGTAGAATTTAGTTGGGCTTTAAGTTGGCAGTGGCCATTTAAAAAAATACAGTCAGGGAATTTAAAGTGAATAGCCTCCATTTTTTTTATTTTCTCCCATTTTTTGCTGGTGGAAAAAAACATCTGTCTGCTGATGTACACAGGAATATGTATGTAGTTCTGTCCTACGGAATATGAGGATAATCCCTGAGGAGGAAAGTAGACATGGGGAGTCTGTGTAGCCCAAAGGGCGGCACAAAATCTTACTAGTAATGTCATCTCTCTGTGGCAGGGACCTTGGATGTTACTTGAATGAAACTACCCAACAGCGTTATCCAGCAGCATATCCATGTTCTGTTTATGTGCATGCACATAGAGCATCATGTTTCTTTTATTTGAGCGAAATCTAACATTTTCATCTCTACAGCGTGAGAAAACACGCTCGTTGCTAAGTTTAACACACCGAGAGGGCTACAAATCAAGGTTGCGGCAGATTTCCATTGCCTTACCAGAGAAGTACCAATGCCCTCCTCCAACTCCAAATATCTCCACAGGAATCCTGCCTCCGCTCGCCTCTGCCTGCCTGCGCGTTGACAGTCTCTGTCCCGCTACGTCCGTCCGCCTTGCCTCCCGGCTGCCTTTCTGTCATGTGTTTCCCGATGAATTCTCCTCGTAATTTTCTCAAAAGTGGGATGTGAAGAGTGTTCGGGGTCCGCCTACCGCACGCACAGCGACACAAATCAAATTCTTTTTGTGTATGCTGCGAGAGCGCGCCGGGTCGCGAGACACCCTCCTCGTCCTCCTCCTCGTGCTCCTCCTGGACTCTGTTTGGCACGCGCCTTTAATCGCTCGGAAATGATGACCAGCACGAGATGGGTTAAAACGTCACACGAGCTGGCATTAAGATGTTGTGTATACATTGGTGCGGTTTATGTTTCATGTTCATGCATTTCTCATCACCGTGCCTGCGCGCGCGGTGAGACAAAGAGATCGTGAATGAACAGAGGGAGCCGATACATAGATTTATTTATTCAATTTAATTGCGTCTCCTTTAATTGCCTCCAAAAGAAAATATAATGAAATGTGAACCAATTGCAGCGTCTCCCCTTTGAAACGCCATCAGCAACGTAAAACAGCATCCTCGACTATTTGCCACCAGCGCTGCTTACGCACACGGTCGACGCACGCTCCATTTCTAGGTCACCGGCGGTAGCGCGTTTTGATGTCACACGGCTCCGGGGACCGTCTCCTTTCTCTCTCCTCCAGCTCACGTTCACAGGATAGGTCACACACACACCTGAGGTAAAATTAGACGAGGTGCCTCTTCCCTCAAATGTGTGTGTGTGTGTGTGTGTGTGTGTGTGTGTGTGTTGGTGATTTACTGCAAATACACGCACATTATCCCTTTTTTAAAAAAAATAGTCTAATTTATGGCCAATTTATATTAATCCTCTAGAAACTTTACATCTATTTCAAAGCCTCTGCACAATAAACGCCATGCAAGCCTCCATTTTCTTTGAATCTGTACAGCAGTGAGCCCTGACCTTGAGGAAAAGACAGGACGTTTAACCCCACTGTGCATCTGCTCTGGGGATGACCCAGTGGGGAACGGCTACCCATAGAGGCAAGGGCCAGAGATGCTGAGAAAGTGGCTTGTGTATCCCTGGAGGTCAGCAGAGGAGCGCAACAGATGTATGCTATCGCACATCAAAGAGTGAACCCCGTGAGTGTGTGCATTAGTGCATATGCTTTAATGTGTGGTTTAACTCCAGAGAACTGTCCTAGGCGCTAGTATGTTAACTAATGAGGAGGCGGTGGATGCAAAGGAGATGCAGCCACTGGTTTCAGAGGGACAGTAATTCATTTAGCTCCCTCTGTTCTTCCTTCTTTTAAGGATGTGGACTCACCTTGCCTCACCTTATCTGTCTGCTAACAAGATGAAGTGCACGCAGTGCTCTGAAAGTGAGGTGTAACCATAGAAACTGCTTGTGCCAAGGGTTTGTTTCACAAGTTAGATGAGCACCGAGAAGAGATACTAATGAAATTAACCCAAAAGTATGACAGTAATTAATGCATCTCAGCCAGTCCGCACAGAGAGAGCAATTTTATGAGGTAAGTCATTAAGTAGCCACATTGAAATTGGTGACAAACACAGCAGAGCAGGAAATGGACTGGTTCTTATTTAGCACTTTCCTACTTGTCTCATTCACACAAGCACATTTTTTACACCTTAATGCTTTCTATCTAACATTCAGGCTCCAATGAATAAACCCCGTTCAGTAACTCGCCCAAGGATACTTAGGCATGCTGACTGGAGATTGGACCAGCCAGGGATCGAACCACTAACCTGATGCAGTCTAAATCCTTTCAGCCTAAATACTCGAGATGCATATGAATTGATAGGTTGCAGATATTTTCTTTTGGCCTGAAGATAACTTGTTTTGTTGGCATAAAAGCTCCCAACAAACAGCAAATAAGAATATCTTCTGGCTGCCTGCATTCTTTGTCTCTCTGGCCAAAGTTCACGGGTGAACTTGGACCAACAAACTGTTGTTCCGGCTCAGACACCAACAAACATCGCACAACCTAACATGGCAGTGTTTTCACAATAACAATAATATTCAAATAAAGTGTATTTTCCAATTAGCAAGATTACAGTACATTATGAGGAGCTTAATAATCAGATTCTCTTGTTAAACTATGGAGCTGTCACAGGTTGAATTACAGGACGTGCTGGACAAAGTTTAAAGATTTTAATGAACAAATTCTGATTAATCACAGGTGAGTATTAGTAATAATTCAAAGTGGGAGAGACTGATCAAGCAAAGGATTTCAAGCCCTGTCTCTTCATTGGGCTGGGTCCGTAAATCACAAAGGTCATTTAGCCATTAAAGGTTTGCTGTTTTCACAGGTTGCGGTTTCTAGTGAGTTGAAACTGATGCAGTTTTAGGTAAGTTTCAGGTTAAGGATGCAGGTAGGGATTCAGTGTTTTTCCACAGATCTGTGCACAGGTAAGCATACTCAGATTTCACATGTTTGAATCCAGATGACTCTTTCTTCATGAGCGAGAGTGGGTCAGGGAGGTTTCACCACAGGTAAGGCAGACTGGCACAACCAAATCAAAATGTGCAGCAGAGGAGAGTGGTAAATACATAGAATTACGCACCATTAGCCCACACAGACACAATCGATCGACAGAGATGAGCAAATAGGGGAGAGACATATAGAGAAGGTGAGTCAGGACCTGGGAGGACGGGGGAATCATGAGACTAATACAGGTCAAAAGAGACAACTCTGACCTAAAAGCCATGCATTAATTCTATAGCTAACCATTTCATTTCTACTTTTAATGTGTTCTCTTTAAAAATATTAGCATGAACTTGTGTGCTAGGTGGATTTAATTTCATATTATAGGACATCATATGGGAGGAAAAATGGCTGGATTGGACAAGTGATTTTGAAGGTGAAGTTGCTGGGCAGGAAGAAAAGAGAAAGAGCAGAGAAGGCTCCAAAGTCAGTGGCCGAAAGAGGAAGAAGTTTCAAATATTACATGTTTAAAAAGTTAAAGGGTGTTTCTAGAAAATATCGCAGATAAAATAAGACATTTTATTATAAAGCATTAAAAATTTTAATTTTCTATGGATTTTTTTTGTTTGTTTGTTTGTTTGAAAATCTCGATCATTTTGTCACAAAGCAAAATAAAACAACAAAACCCCCCAAAAACAAAAACACATAGACACACACATCAGTCACCTTTGTACATTTTGCAACAGAGAAACAAAGCAGTGCAACCTTGTGAAAAGCTTTGAGGGGATTTATGAAAACAATGGGCGTCTTGGAGTCCTGGGAGGTCAGGAGAAACATGTGTGACGTATATCAGCTCATGACATTGGCAACTGGAGTAAATACACAAGCGGATTTAAAGTCTTTAAAGTCAAAGAATAGAAAAAAATGAAGCACACTGAGACTGAGACGTCAAGTATTTTACAAGGAGCTTTCCTCACAAGGCATGGAGCAAGATTTATTTTTTATTTATTTGCCTCCTGTCAATCTTCCACAGCGCCACAGCCCCCACCATCTTCATAATTAGGAGAAACAGGGAGAAAACATCTCATCACAGACCAGTAAACCCATTCAGTAAACTTTGCAGGATTGAAAGATGCTGCAATCAAAAACAATTAAGATCAGTCTACTGATGCATTCATCATTTGAGAAAGAGATGCCAGTCACTGTGTGATTATCCCTGAAACATGGCCAACTCACGGATGAGCAATAACTGTCCATGCTGCAGAAATGATGTGGTTATGCAATTACCTGAGAGTCGGTTTCAGTGAGATGATTCTGTATGTGGGCCTATAGGCCGTCTAGTAGATCAAGTGAATCGAGTGTGACGATGATTCATATTTATGCTGTGTGAACATCAGCTAACACTGGCAACACTTCACATTGGGCTTCGGGG
This sequence comes from Pelvicachromis taeniatus, assembly GCA_015108175.1. NCBI lineage: Eukaryota > Metazoa > Chordata > Actinopteri > Cichliformes > Cichlidae > Pelvicachromis > Pelvicachromis taeniatus. Next base: position 102,073 of record VURO01001559.1, read on the forward strand.
GCTACAGGCATGAGTCAGTGTGTAGGTGTTAAAGCGGATTACATGCCAGCTCAAGTTGATTTACATGAAGAAAGTAAATAAGAAGGAAGAGAAAATATGATCCACATCAAACATGGCAGCAGTCATTCAACCAGATGACTATTTTTACTGCAATTTAAAAGCAGTGATTTCCCTTAAGGATCAATTTATGTAATAAGAAAACGCTCGCTGACACATTTTTATGCAGAGTTGCTCAGTGAGGCTTAAATCTTGCATTATTTACATTCCCAGTAAAAGAGGAATAAATAGGTTTTACTCCACAGTGATAACTATAATACATGTCGATGAACAGAGCAGATGTTGTGGGTAGAACTGACTGTTGTGACAAAACTTGATGTACCAAAACGTAATTTCAGACATTGTAGTCCATTTTAATGAAAAAGGAAAAAACAGGAAAGCACAACAACAAAAAGAAAATCATCAGTGATGATTAAGCAAATGTTCCAATGATTCCAGAAGTGGGAGGAATATGTTGTGTCACTTAAAGTAGGTGCAGTTAAGACCATTGTGACCACATTTTCAGAATTCATTAATCAACACATAGATTTTTGCACATGAAAGGTCATCACGTATATTTGGTTTGCACTTATCCATCTTGGAAGCTTGAGCAAGATCCTGAATGCATAATTATATGCCACCTGAAGCTTTTTACTGCAAGTGCACTGCAGATGTGCTGCATGTAGTGGTGCACAACAGGCTCTAAATGGAGCTACTGTCGACGCCAACTACACCTGTAGGCGCAGTGGTGCTGCACGTCATCATCATCTACAGAAAGAGATCATTACTGATGATGCAACCCAGATATATAAGGGAGGAACTGTGGTACTGTATGAGGTGTGTGGTAGGAGTGACAGATGGTTTTGAGGTGGGGGTGGGCATACATCTGGGGTCTACTCTGAGCCCCTTCTTGTTTGCAGTTGTGATGGACAGGTTGGCAGATGAGGTCAGGTAGGAGTCTCCATGGACTATGATTTTTATGTATGACATTGTGAAATGTAGACAGAATAGAGAGGAGGTGGAAGAGAGCCTGGGGAGGTGGAGGTATGAACTGATAAGATAAGAGGAATCAAGCTCACAAGAAGCAAGACACAATACGTGTGTGAATGAGAGGGAGACAGGTAGAAATGGTGAAGATGTGAGGAGCAGAGGTAGTGATGGTATGATGTTGGTTGTATGGTTTAGAGACAGTGGCAATGACGAGAAGCCAGGAGATGGAACTGGAGGTAGCAGATAGCACATAAATATTGTTTATTTCAGATTGTATATGCACAAATCACTGCTGTGTTTATTTTTTGAAAGTCAACTGTGTTGAGTTATATTCTTAAAGCCCATCTGAAAGAATTTGGGCTAAAACCTTTGACAGTACTTGATCCAGAGAAATTGGCCTATGGTTTTCTATTTTACCCGTTTTGTATTTTACGGAGCCCCGCAAGGGACATGGGAGAAAAAAAAAATTAAGATGAACTTTTGCGAGATTCCGCAATACTTTTTTTTCTCCCATGTCCCTTGCGGGGCTCCGTAGTATTTGACTACAGACACGTTTAAAAGATGACATGGAGTCAGGCAGGAGGATGTGTACTAACAATCCACAAAAGGAAGTAAAACTGAGATTGTTCTGCTGGCAAACTTGAGGTATTCCTTCAGGTGCACATGCTTTCTCAATAGCACAGCACTCTTTATCTGGCCTTATACTACCCTCATTGTTAGAAACATCATCAACATTAAACTCATCACTTGCATATCAACTGATATCACAATTTGGAAAAGCAGCCAGCTTTATAGACATACACATAGATAAAGACATAGATATATACATACATATTTCATAGAGCTGCAATCAGTTAATAATCAGTTCAAAACCAGCTGTAAATGTTACATAACGACCCAGTAAGCTAAAATAATCAAAGAATTTCAGAAGCATTTATCAAGAGGAGACATCTGTCATACCAGAGGACTGCTGTTTGTTGTTCTCTCAAGACTTCAATCATCCAAGAAAGTTTTTACAAAAGAAGTTTGTAGAGTGTCCCCTCTTCCACACATGAAAACACATACATGGGCCACCTGCCCATCCTTCAAAGACTGCACGCTGCAGACAGTGCTCTGCACGACAGAGAAATGTCCATAGCATTATTCCTCTCTGCGGGAGGAATTCCCTGAAGGACAGTCTGTTTTTGTCCAGGAGGGAGCTGAAACACTGAGGCCCAAACAGGGAACAGGGACAGTGTGCAAGACTAAAGGCAGCAAACATTAGCGGAGGGGGGGGGGGATAAAAAATGTGCCTTTCAAATTACCAATGAGTGACACCAATACAATTTAACAAATATTTTGCTCGCAGGCCAGTGTATAGAAAAAGGCAGATGCTACCACAGTGTCATATGATGTCCTTAACAGAGTCCTGCAGACTCCAAAGGACCTCAGTCTCCTCAGCAGGTGGAGTCGACTCTGGCCCTTTTTATACAGGATGTCTGTATTTGTAGTCCAGTCCAGTTTATTGTTGAGGTGAACACTCAGGTACTTGTAAGAGTCCACTATCTCAATGTCTTTTCCTTGGATGTTCACCAGTGTTGCAGGGGGTGACTTCCTCTTGAAGTCTATGACCATCTCCTTTGTCTTGCTGGCGTTGATTTGGAGTGCATTGGTCTCACGCCAGTCAACAAAGTCACTGATGACCCCCCATATTCCTGATCATTCCCGTCTGAGACACATCCGATGGTGGCTGTATCATCTGAGAACTTCTGTAGGTGGCAGTGTGTCACGGCTCGCGGAAAAGCCAACCGTGTGGGGTGGGAAAGGATGGACCCAAGATGCAGGCACACATGGAAGCAGGTGAGCGATTTATTAACAGTGAGCAAAAATACAAAGTGAGGCAAAAGACAGAACTAGGACCTAAACTAAACTGGGGACAACTAACACAAACCTGGGAGCATAAGTATGGTGGGTAGATGGGGTGAGACACAGCGAGATGACGCAGGGTTAACACCAAGTAAACCAGACGACCCAGCAAAGGGCAAAGGCCAAACACAGGGCTAAAATACACAGAGAGACAGGAGGGAGACACAGCTGGCAGAAGTCAACACTAACGAGACCAGGGAAGCAAAACTAGAAACATTGACATGAGACATTGACCTTCAAAGTAAAACAGGAAATAAAACACAGACGCGGACTTGACACAGACAGAGACAAGACTGACCTTACAGACGGAGGGAACGTGAAGCACAGAAGGGTACAGAAACTGAGGGCTTGGGAACAAAACCTAAGAACTAGAAATACCTTAATCAGAATTAAACTGAAACAGAGATAAACATAATCAAAACAAAACCACTGAGTTATAGACTCAGGACCATGACAGCAATCGTTCGAATTATAACAGAACTCCGTATACAGACTGAACAGGAAGGGTGAGAGAACCATGCCCTGCAGTGCCCCTGTGCTGCAGATTACCACCTCGGACACACAGTAATGGGGCCTCACATACTGTGGACTGTTGGTAAGGTAGTCAATGGTCCATGCAGTCAGCTGTTTGCCTACTCCGGCTCCCTCCAGCTTCCCTCTCAGTTGTGCAGGCTGGATGGTGTTGAAAGCAGCAGAGAAGTCACAGTGCTCCCTGCCTGCTCTAGGTGAAAGAGGGATCGGTGTAACAGGTAGACAACAGCGTCATCCACCCACATTCTAGACCGGTAGGCGAACTGCAGGGGGTCCATCGCTGAGTTCACCAGGGTCCCAGAAAATCTTGCTGCTGGGATGATCTTTGTGCGATTGAATACCTCTTTTCCTGACCTTGTTAAACTCCTCAATCGATTGGTTTTATCTGCACCAAATATTCATCCGTTAGCAATTCATCAACACAATGCAGTCATAAGATTATTGAAATAACACGTTTTAACATGCAGAAATCTGATAAAGGATAAAAGGTAAAAGAAAAAAAATAATTGCTAAACATTTACTGCTTTTAGATGTATAAAACAGCTTAAATGGGTAGGATATACCTTTTCTTAGTTATTAACAATCAGACTCAATATAATATATATAAACATCCATCCATCCAGATGTTATTAAATCCATTTTAGGGGGGGAAACCCAAAACATTCATAAGGAAATAGATAATACAAAATACCACATTTTATGAATTCTGCCATATAAAACTATCAGCTTATTCTAAGCTATTGTGTGGATTATGAGTTCCTCAGATATTGAACTCAGTTGTGCTTTGTTTGGACAGCTGGCCTGGACACTTGAACAACTTGCCTGCATGAGACAAGCGTGTTAGCAGTGTGGGTTCTTCTGTTTGAAGGTCATTTGTTGTGAGTGTAGTCTTAGATGTATTTCCTTTTAGATCCCTGAGGAAAGGAACACAAACACTTCTGCCGTAGACAAACATGACAATGTACAGCATGTCCTCGGGATCTGTGTGGCTTTCCCAACAACCCACCTGAAAACATGACATGCAAAGCTTCCTTGTTTAAACTGACAGCGCTGATTTTTTTCGCAGCATTGTTTTTTATACACACACACATGCACGCACACACACAAAGTCTGATGTCTCTAATTAAATGGTCAAATGGTCTCTCGCCTAATCACGTCCAATGACCAGTTTACTATCGCTCTATTCGCGCTGATTGCTGTTCTCTATAGTTTTTTGCAGCTCAGTCAATGAATGATAAACTTCTTAATTATTAATAATTTTCATTATAAATGATTTTTGCTACTTCCAAAAGCAAGTCATAGGCATTCAGTTCTTCAACAAAGCAACAAATAGAGACCTAGGCTTGAATTACAGGCTGGGTCATTTTTGTAAAATGAATAAAAACATCAATTTTCTTCTGCTTATCTAATTCAGGGTTGCCAGGGGGGTGAAGCCTGACCCAGCTTTCAATGTGCAAGAAAAGGAGTACACCCTGGACCAAATAAACTGAAGGGTTAACACAAGGAGACAACTACTCATCCCTATGATCAGTTTAGAGTCATCAATTAATCTAACCCCATGCATTTTTTTAGACACTGGGAGGAAGCTGAAGAACCCAGAGAAACCCCACAGAGACACAGTGAGACCAAACCCCACACACAAAGGCCCGAGACTGGACCCAACCCAGACTAGGGCCTTCTTGCTGTGAGGTGACGGTGCTAACCTCTATACCAGTATGCCACCCTTGGATTAAAAACATATCATACATATCAATCTTCAAAGTCAATGGGTCACATCCACAAAAAAAGCTTCCTAGTACAAGGATTTGACCCTACTGATGAAAGAAATGTACACAACATCAGGTCACTCCAAGCAGAAAGGTGAAGCACATCTCCTTCATTCCTTCTTTACTTAGGCTGCACTCGTAAGCATAGACTGGTTGCCAGAAATGTTTAGTCTGCATTAATACGTCTCTGGGGGTGTTTGTGAATGGACAAGTTGTTGATTCAGTGTAGTATTTTTTGCAAGCTGAGGTTTCACTGTGATAAGATCTCAATCACTTCTTAATACAAGCCCCTGTGCTCCAGACACTACAGCCTCAGGGGACGACTGCTACACTCAGCATTTGAACAAATATTGACACTGTGCTTTCCAAACCTTTGTAGTAAAGGTACACATGCACATAACTTTTGCTCGTGGTGCAACATGCAGTCAACACTGGAGCATCTGTAAGCTAGAGCAAACACTGTAAACCACTAAAACGGTGATAACATCTGTGGGGACTTGGAACACAATCGGTTCAATTCTTGTTTGTTGACAACAAACAAACAGTCTCAAAGCATTCTGACAGATTAACCGCTCACAGCAAAGTACAATATGATGATTTAAACCAAATAAACAAGTTTAATTCTGCAAAATAATAATTTTAAAAAATATCTCATGTGAGAGCTCCAAAGTTTAGGCTATAGTTCTCCACCCGAAGGGAGGGAGTATATAATCTGTTGTTTGTCTGTTTGTTTGCAGTCTAACAGCCGCAGTTTTCATGATATCATGTTCAAATTTTGTGTGAGGGTAGATAACAATAAGAGCTTGAGCTGATTTCATTTTGGTGAACATCAGGTCATGGCAAGGTCACACAGAATGTGAAAATCAGTAAAAACCTGTTACCCACAATTTTTTATGGGCCGTCTTCAAACTTCACAACAATATACCAGGTGGTGGGAGACATAAGTACCCAGGTTGGCTAATCATTCGACCTTGACCTTCATCGTTAGCCCGTGTGTGTGTGTGGATTAACACATAACTTGTGTTTGTGGTCCAGTTAAACCCAAATCAGATTATACAGTCACATTATAAGGATCTGACTTCCTCATGGGACCAAAAGCCTCCAATGTAAATCGTTATATTTTACTATTAAATGTTAAATCTAGGTTTAGAGGAAGGCTTTGGGACTAAGGTTTGAACAACTTTGTAGGGAATTATTTAACAGTGGTTAATGAATTGGGCAAATGCAATGTGAATAGACTGTGAGTAGCAGCCAAGTGTTGCTAATCGAATGCACTTCGTTAATTGATTATCAGCAAATGCGACCATAGAGGTCAGTCACTCCCAGATCAGATTTTACAACGCTCAGAGGTACATCTCAGTGAGCAGGTTAATGTTAAAGACTGAACAAGTGTGGTTTGTTTGGAGAATGATTTATCTCTATATAAAAAATATTGCAGCACAGTTTAGGTTTACAACGTTGCATCTAAACAAATCAGAAGATTTCTAGGGGAAGGGATTATTTGGATTTGTTTTGCAGCCACGGGACCTGGGCATGTCTCAGTCACTGAGTCAATACAAACTTCTCTGTATTTTAGGGTCAGATGTGAGGCAATCTGTCTGACAGTTAAGGCTTGGCTGAAAGTGGGTCATTCAACAGAACAATGAACCCAAGTACAGCTGAAACTCTACAACAGATTGACTGAAAAGGGAAAGAATCAAGGCGTTGCAATGGAATAGTCAATGTCCAAACCTCAAGCCGACTGAAATGTTGTGACAGGACCTTAAGGGAGCTCATAGAGTCATAGAGAAAACATTTATATACATGTGTATGTGTTTTCTGTCGTATCTGTAGGTAGGTAGGACTGGTCCCCCCCCCAGCTGGCAAGACTGTCCCATGTTGGTGATGGGAGACACCACTCAGTGAGTTGAAACATAAACTTGTAATTTATTCCAGCATATACAATTTATGCCATTCGTCCTGCGTCACTTTCTGGAGGCGCCCCTGCATGAGCTTAAAATGATTTATGTCGCTTTGGAGATGAGATATGCCAGCTTTATCCTCACAATTTTATTGAGCACAAATGTGGCGACTGACTGTGTTATGCAAAACAGCTTAGTCAACTGACACAGATTCTGGTAAGCTGAGCCAGAGCCATGCTGAAAACCGAGTAGGCATTCACAAGTGTCCCTGTGAGACGGTGAGCACGGTTTGCTCTGTGCTGCAGTATAACTCAGCAGGGAGATCGGTGCTGTCACTGTGCTACTACAGGGTCACTTGATCTGCACTTTTTGGCTGTCAGTCAAGAGGAAACCTGGGAAGATTTGGCATCTTTCCTTGCAGTGCCACATGGTATGACATATGGAATCGTCATTGTAGGGATAGTGGGAGAGGATTTAAATTTTGCCTCTAGCTGCACCATTGTGACCGCTGCATTACAAACCAACACCATCTTAATCCTCCTATCCCACCCCACCCTGTGCCCAGCAGTACGCTGAGGACAACTTCCATGTCACTGCTGAGGCAGACATTACTGTATACAAAAAAAACTGCAATCACTGCAAAATCCTGAGAAGAGACAATCTAACAAGAAATTTCACCTAAACCAATTTCAAGTTTTCTTTTTTTTTTTTTTGGTGGTTTAATTTATGAATGACTGAAGCAGTTGTAAAACTGATGCTGACCCCTAGTGATGGGAGTGAAAGGGAAGTTCTGTGCAACAGAGCCATCTGCACAGCACATGTAAAACAGCAGAGATGAAATATGGTCTTCTTGTGCATTTTGATGTGGGGAGTCCAAATATACAGATTATTACTGTTTCCATGATTTTGATTTATATATTTTACGTCTGTATTATTTTAGTAGTTCAGCTTTAGTCAATTAATAATAATATGTAAGCTTGTTTTTTGTTTTTTTTGTCTCAACTGTTTATGGCCTTAAAGAACATGCTTTACTTTACATACAGATTTCCTGCAAATGACATTTACAAATTGTGGAACAGTTTCTGAATAATGCTCTTCAATGGAAACCTATGAAGAAAGTAGAAAAATCCCTTTGTGCAGAGGACAAGGGTGAAAATTTGCATTGAATGCCTGCGATCTGAGGGCCCTCAGACGGCACTGCTTTAAAATGAGGCGTGACTCTGCGTGGCCTCGAGAACACTTCCACTTTTGACTCACTGACTTTTGATCTTAGAACAGATTTGCCAGCATCATGGAAACGAGACCCAACGTTTTAAAATTTCAGCATGTCATAAAATCTTGTAACGTCTCTACTACTTAATTCAATTCAGACGCATTTTGGCTGTGGACAAAAGCCGATAAGCCACCGCTTGATGATACCCAGAGAAAATCCCAGCGTAAGAATTTAAGACAAAGGTTTCTTTACATGAAACACAAAGTAGCACACATCCGTTGTGGTGGAAGAACAGCATGTCTTTAAGATTCGTTTTTCTTCCTGTAAATATCAGATTTACTGAGCCAAACACGCATAGCAAAGACTCCTGTGAAGTATTTTAAAAAGACTGGAAAGAAGAGCAAGAGCAGGTGAAACCTGCCAGCCATGAACCCCTCCAGGAAAGAGGATGTTAAGGAAGCCAAGGAGTCTGGCAGAAATAATTGACAAAATGTCTAGCGGTGGTTCAAAGAAATTCAGCAGAGCCAGAGATCTGTTTATTACATGGATGCTAATTTCTTTTCTCCAAGCTGACACATTTATGGTCTCTTCTCATGTTCATAGAAATACAGATAGGACGGTGTTACCCTATGAATCACAGAGAGAGAACTGTAGACAAAGATGAACTTTGCACAACAGGAAGATCACCATTTGTCTTGTATATACTTTTGACAGCTCAATAAAGCTGGTCAAACATTAAGTTTTGACCATGTAGGGATTTACAACACACAGCTAAAAATAAAAGTGCACTAGCTGATGCTAAAGCAGTAAAATGAACTCCACATCGACTACAAGTGTGCGTCTAGCATTTAGACCTGAGCATAGTAATTGTCAAATCAATGTGGGACTAATAGGTGAGACGAGCTGACTACACCACTACAGATGCAAACATGACAAGAATAACCTTCATTGATCAGGAAAAAAAGAAAAAATTCACACAGGAGCTTGTGGGGCACAAAGTGCAGGTTTATTTATTGCACTGACTCTTAGAGGTTTTCACAAAACAAAGTTTCAGAGATTCTGCATAATTTTTATGTACAAACAATATACAAAATGTACATGTAAAGTGCACTGAAAAGAAGCAAATCTAGCTTCATAAAAAGATAAATTCCCCCTAAACAAACAAGACAAATTCCAGTTAAAAGTTTGTACAGGTGGAAAACTCTCCTGTATGTGTTCAAAACCTTTGGCCACATGATAAACATTTCAGAGTACAGTGCAATCACATCTCTCCCCACTTCACTCCATCTCTGTGAAGCGTGCAAACATGGCTTTACGCACAGCATCCTTGTAGGTGTCAGATGGTGAGAGTTCATATGAGCTTCCTTTAATACCCAGACCGGTGCCTTTGGTCCTTAATGAAGCCTGTTAGGAAAAGCAAAGACGATTATAAGAGATGACATATTAGACACAGGTGCCCCTCTGGCAACAGTGCTAATTGCTATGTGAGCAAAAATAAGCACGTTGGCACGCAGACTCCATCTGTTAAGCTGGCCAGGAGACGAGGGGTAGTTTGGAAGACAAGTTAAAGGGGAAAATAAAGTCTGCTCACCGAGATGGGAACGGTGATGCCTTGTTGGTGACGCCCCAGACCTTTGCCTTCCTGCCAGCCCATCGCTTGCAACATCTTGCTCCCGATATTATCGCTTGTTAAACCGTCTTTAGTGGGCTGCTCAAAGTTTCTGTTGATGATGAATGACAAGTGTTAAAAAGGTCCAATTCACATAATAATAATGAGAAGAAGGAGAAGATATTACTTAAATGTTTCATAGACGGTTTGCTGTGAGATTAAACTCCTCCCACTTACACTGTTGTGCTTGGTGCTTGGTAACATTTCTTTTTAGGTGCAGGAGGTTCAGGAATGCCATACTTCTCCCTTCGTTCTGCAGCTCTATCTCTGTATTTCAGCTGTTAAAATCACAAGAAAACATATGTTCTCATTCAAATGTCTTTTTCTTTAAATAACAGAGACAGAAAGATGACATTGTGATGCAAACTACCTCAGCCTCCTTCCTCTCCAGCTCTTCCAGCTCCGCTTCTGAAAGCGTAGCTCTTCTATGAATTTCCAAGTTTTTCTATAAGATTTAAAAATAATTTTATGGGCAAAACGTGAGAACAAAATAATCACTGGCATGAATAAATGCAACCTACATTTCCCCCCGTACGGTACAGCATGCAAGCTCCATTTTGCTTTGAACAGATGGCGCAGCCCAGAATATTCATAGCTACTTGCACATTAAACACCCGCTGTTTGCCATCCTCACCTTGTGTAGGTCAGAGAGCTGCTGGTGACGCAGCAGAGCATCTTTGGTGGGGAACTGCCGCCGACACAGCAGACACACCATCTTCTTCCAGTCGATCATTTTCCCCTCCTCGTCTGCTGCTCGGTCTGAGATGTTGTCGTCTGGGTCGCTATCCCCATTGTAGGCAGCGACCAAATCACTCTAACGTGAAAACAAACAAAAGGAAAAGTGTTAAAGGATTTATTTTTACTAATAAACATGACAAATAGCCACAAAGTTACAACAAACCTTAGACGAAATCTCAACCTCGAGCTTGATTTGTTCGGTCATGAGGGATGACATCTCAAAGCTTCCGATCTGCTGAAAGGAATAAGGGCCCACAAATATACATAATCTCAGGATAACAATAAAAACAATCCAGATCAGTTCGCTTCTCCAGTTAGCACCAGCCCATAAACACTGCAATGATCCAAAGCGCATCATATTTATTTGTTAATAGTTACTGTTACACTACCTTCTTCTCAAAGAGGGAGAAACCTGCATCTGCAGCCGCAGACTCTTTTCGGTCTTCGTCCTTAGACGATCCGAACCCTTGGGCAGTACTCTTAATGCTTTCTTTTTGCTTATTTAAGCTTTTTGCCCAACGCTCCATGTCCTTTGCAATCTGCAATTTAATAATGCCAAAAACATTATTTCAAAGACAACCTAACAGCTATTAACAGAAACAACATCTTCAGAGCAGCACTTACCTGTTGTGCAGACTTGTTTTTGGGCTTTTCTTTCTTCTCTTTAGCCTCTTTACCGCCTGTGGTTAAGGAGGTGGCTGCAGAGCTCGCTGTGGACGCTTGTTCTGTGTTTGTGTCGGATTCACTGGGTGCAGCAGGGATGTACGTCTGCTTCTCGCTGTCCCAGTAAAGGTACTGCTGAGTTTCTGAGTTATAGTAGTACTATTGATGACATGCAGAAGACAAAAAATGTGAACAGTGTATTTAAAATAAATAAATATGGTGCATGGCTTGGATCCTGCACATGCAACAAGACCACAGTGCACATACTTGGCTGCCGGGATCATAGTACAGGCCACTCTGTGGATCGTAATAGTAACCTGAAGACTCATCGTATTGGTATGTGGAGGTGTCGGGGACAGCTACAAATCGAAACAAAAAACATTGAAATGCAGCAAAACCCGTTTTCTACCTTCAGTTTTATTATCATCATCTCTACCGTTCACACACAGAGGAGTATTTCTGCATCTAACTCCTCTCACCTGTTGTGTTAGCGGTCGGCCCAGCACAGTTCGTGGTTGCAACAGTGGAAGATGCTGGTGTTGTGAGTGATGTGGTATTAACACTAGCAGCCTGTTGTGCTGCAACAGCCAGCGGATGTGTCTGAGAGGCAGGAGAGGGGGGAAAAAAAACCCAGATGAACATTTGGATTCAACACAGACAGAAATGACACCCGAGTAGGATTTTGCACTCCAAAGACGCCACATTAATACATTTCCTACCTGAACAGCAGGCTGACTGATGATGACGGGCTGGTAGACCTGAGCTGTCTGCGATATGACCACAGCTGTAGATGCGGGAATCACAGACACCATTCCTGGAGCCGCTGTGGAGAGTGATGATGAAGTCAACAATCACAGCCTCGGTATAAAACCACCCAAAAATTTTACGAGTGATTAAAACCTGTTTTTTACCTCCAAGTAATCCATCTCCAACGACAGGAACCAGTCCGTCAGGCTGCTGTGGCCACACGTGTGCATAACTCTCTGAAAGAGCGATCTGATCTGAATTTGCACGCGAGCTGCGCTGCAACTGAAAAAAAAAAAAAACAGATTAATATAAAAGTCTATGTAATTTTAAGTTCTTAATATTGACACTGATTTGTAGCTTTTCAGTACATTTCTTTAAATCCCTCAAGCCATAGAGGTTCAAAATAGATACTTTTGCTACTTAGACATGGTACAGTCTACGACACCTGACTGGATGACCACTGAGCAGCAGCAATGGCTGTGCTGGCAACCGAGAGAGCGCTGGCTCTGATCCCCTCAGGCGGCACCGAGTCTCTGGGAAAAGAATTATGTGAGAATTTTTAATTTAAAGCTAATGCAGAATAATTCGTATATCACGAATATAAAAACACGCTGTTTAAATATATGTTATGTACATGCGTAATGACTCACTTTCTAGCACTTTTGGCAAAATCCACGCCGACAGTTTTTCCATCCAGTTTCAGAGGTGGCTGAAGGCTCTGGAGAATGGTGAGCAGCTGAGAAGCCTCCTGTATAAAACCACACTGTCTCAACACCTCCACTAGAAACACACCAACGTACACTATGAAGGCATACTGACTGCAGAAAAATCAAGCTGCGCACCAGGGGGGATGAGAGCTGCACAAAGGCGAAGCCTCGGTTCTGTCCCGTTTGCTTATCTTTGATGAGGCGGACGTTGTTGGTGGACAGGTTGGCATACGGTGCCAGTAACTTCAAAATTCCATCAACAGTAGAAAGAGGGGCAATGTTCCTCAAAATAATCGCTGTGAACAAAAAGAAAAGTCGTCATTAAGTGTGTGCATGAGAATGTGCAATATTTCAGTGGACCAAAAGGAAAATTAAGAATATATTAATTTTTAAAAAGGCATCAAAATTCATATAAAAACTACATGCAGACATTATTTATTTATGAAATGTGACATAACTTTTTTTATTGCCTTATTGCTTCTGTATTTATTTGCCACAGTATTAATTCAGCTATTTTAATGTCTTCCCCATTCTTTAATATCTAATTATATTACTACATATTTATTACTTAATAGTATTACTTTCAAAAAGATCAGCTAAGCAGCTCAGCTCTTCAGTAATCTCCCAACTGATCCTGACACTGATCAGCATAAAGATGACTTCATGACACACTGAAGTGACATCCCCCTCAATCACATGAAAAAGCAGAAATTGCCCCCAAAAAGTGGAAAATACAGTCATAACAAAAAGAGCTGGGACATAAATACTATTAATTTAAAAAGAAATATAGAGAATACATAAATAAATGAAACTAATTATTGGTTTAAAACATGATTATTAAATAAAAATTAATAACATAAAGATGTTTAAATTTATACTAAATACATTTTTTTTGTTTTGCACCGTTTCTGTCATCCATGAAAAAAAATAACACCTACTGTCTCCACTGTATTCTCCTGGCTGTTGAGACTCGACATTTAAACAATTTACACCAGTAGAGTCACCTACAAACAGCAATGGCAAAAAAAAAAAAAAACAGCAGGCAGGATATATAATGAGCTGCTCGTTCTTACAGAGAGACAAAAAGTTCACTTTAAGGGGGGAAACTCACCAACTTTTGACGCGCCACACCTGAAACACTTCAGCCTCTTACGAAAATTGTACAGACCACACTGCAATAACCGGTGATTGTGGATTTTTGTTACAATAAAGCAAAAAGACAAAAGTAAAAAAGAGAAATATTGCGGGAGAAGTTTAAAGATAACACTCACAGCATTGCAAAGCCAGTTTTCAAACTTCTGTTTCCTGTTGCTGTAATGCACCGCGACGGTTTTCCCCTGGATCACCAACTTGTTCTGTGAAGTTAAATAAAGACAAACAAACAACAGTTAAAACAATATACGATACGTCTGAGCCAAAGAGGCAAGTGCTGAGATCCCGGTGCTGCTGAGAGCAGAGGGAACAGGAAAGAGTGGCTAGGTTTTAACGTG
>VURO01001559.1:116470-151835 GCA_015108175.1 Pelvicachromis taeniatus
GCAGCGACAGGAAGAGAAGTTCAGAGAACGAGGTAATGAGTTCAAAAAAAGATTTCTAAGTGTTTGGGACCGGAGTGCTGCCAGCCCGTCCACATCTCACTCCAGTCTTCGGATCTTAAATGGAGATGAGAAACTATCCAAGTGACAGAGCTGGAGCAGAATGTGCAATAAAACCACGGGGCAGTCGGTACTAAACAAGACCACTTTGGGCCACACTGGTAACAGGAAGCAAACTCTCTCTCTTTTGTAAGCTTAAATATTTAGATTAATAAATATCCATAGTTTATTACAATATTTGTAAGAGAATAAACCAAACGTATGTGCATTTTTACAGTGGCGTTGCAGTTTACAGTTAGAAAAAAAAAAAATCTCAATATTGCAGCTATAAAGTATCACCAGACGTGTGATATCAGAAATACTACACTTCAGATGTCACAGATTTAAGATCAATATTTTTTGGCTAAACACTAACAGATTGGGCTTTATGTAAAGTGCCATCATTATTGTACTGGTTAATTTTTGGTTCTCATCTCCAAGAATTTTTCTAGACTTGGTGATTGTTGAAGCAACCTGATTGGTCTCCATCCATCGGGTAGAATCTTGCAAGTGATAAAACTCCACGAAGGCGAAACCTCGGCTTATACCTAGAGACAGCATTCAAATATAGACGGGAGGCGTGTTAGTCAGGATGCTTTGGTGCAAAATTCAAACTTACAATGGGCTTGCACGGCGGTGGGGACGTTTACAACATCATGATGGTAGAATTTACATACCCTTAACTTCTTACCTGTCCATGTCATCAAATCAGAACTTCTATATGACACAAAGAACTCTAAGACAATATTTAGTTTTCTTTTTCCAGGCGTTGTAATAAAGTAGGAATATGGGTTTAAAGATCAATCGTGGAAAGGAACGAGGAACGTTCCTCTGAAGAGTATCGCTCACCTGTCCTTTTCTTCATCAAACGTATGTCCACAGGCTGTGGTCCCTGTAGCTGCTCCAGAGCTGTACGGATCTGGAAAACAGAAGCAGATGGTGAGACTCATCAGAATACAGACCTTGTTCCTATTTATTGTTTCCTGACTTTTAAACCAGGGCTAACACAGAGAGACAGCCATACACTCTCACGGCCAAGTTAGAATAACCAGTTAACCTAACCCTACTAACTGGATGTCTTTGGACTGTGGGAGTAAAAAAGGACCTGGAGTACCCATAAAGAACCCACGCAGACTCATCATGGACATGAAAGTCATGGTAATGTGAGGCTTTTAGTTGATTTTTGGGGCTCTTGTTTTTCCAGCCAACAAAATTAAATGAACTTTAGTGATTCTGCCAAGAAAAGCGGTCAAATATTCAACCAGAATTATAACAGAAACTTGTTGATGACTTCCAGAAGCGTCTGGTTGAAGTGACATTCGGCCAAATGTTAGTGAGGACATATTTGAACCTCTGTGAATGAGAGAAAATCTAAAAGAAATTCAAACGTGTGCACCAAAGTCGTGTTTTTTAAAGTTATTAAAAATGTGTGCTGTACAATCATTGCACCCTGGACATTATCAGCTCAGCCCAGCATATCCTATCACAATCCAACATCATATAGACTTTTTACTAATGAGCTGGCAGTTTACAGACTTGCTAACGTCTGCGTTGGGCATTGTGTTGTCACCTTCACCTTTGTTAAGCCTAGTAAAGTTTAGGGTAGTTTTAAATATATTACTTGACACACTGTTAGTATTATTGTTGTTGTTACTAAGAAAACACATTTTTTTCTTTTTTCCCAGGATACATGAATTATGAGAGATGTACATCCCTCTCTCCGAAATGCTCATGTGTTTACACTCTCAGATTAACACTTGGATAATTCCATATAAGGAAGGAAAGGATGGCAAGGTGCACAGGTGTATACACATACACACACACAATTGTTTTTTCCTTTTCTTTTTTGGTCTTTTGTTCCTTTCTTCTGTGTTTGTTTTATTTGTCAAGTATGTTGTTGGTGTTCTGTATGGCCCGGTTTAATAGATGAAAAATAACTCAGGAGTTGCTTGTAATTTTAGTGTCTGCGCATGTTAAAAGTCACAAAGGTTGTTAAGTGTAGCTGATTCCTGTGCCAAAGTTTTACACCCATCCTGCATCAGTTTACAGCTTTGAACTTCTTGCAAGAGATGCACTGCAACTCATGAAAAAGTTATATGATATACAGTTTAGTGTGTTTTTTTTCCTTTAAAAAGCATGAGCCTGAATGCAAACTGTGAGCTTACATCATCTTCTGTGACATGGACAGGGAGCCCCCTCAGCATAATCGTTTTGCTCTCCTCCTCTTCTTGCTCCATTTTGTAGTCCTGCTCTGGATATTCACCATCATATTCATCATCAGATCTGCTGCTGCTGCGTCGTTTTCGGCCCCTCTGTAGGAGCAAAAAAATATATATAATATAAAACATATAATGTAATTTTTAACTTCAAAAACAACAAATTCAATATCACTCTTATCAAGATGTACTTCAAGCTACAAAGGAATTCCTCTCCACTTACCTCTGGACTGTCTCTGTCCCTGCATTCATCACAGTGGTCTTTGTACCGATCATGCTCCCAGCGTCGATCATAATCCTTTTCCACATCTCTGCTTTGTTTTCCATAACACTCTGGGTCGTGTTTGCGCCCGTCAGAACCATATCGTCCAGTACGCTCACTACGACTAATCCTGAAAAAAGTACCAGAGACTTACATATATACGAGCACATGTTCAACGTGTTCCTGAACATCACAAGGATTATGTGGACCTCACCTTCTATCAGTTCCCATGGTTTATCACAGGACAAGCTTTTGGGAAGAAATTCTGTGGAAAGATTTAGAAAAAGAAATATTATTAGTACTACCGCCTTTCCAATCAATGTTTAGTGCAATGGTGTTCTTTACCTCTCACAGATCATGGTTCAGTGAGGATATACGACTAGTTTTTCATTTTCAAAAAAGGAATATTAAAACTTTTTGTAATGTACATATAACCTACATAAAAATAATATAGTTTTTCATGACTATGATATTTTTCAATTAATTTTACATTTTTATTTTTTTTCCCCAGAATATTATAATAGTTATCAGCTTGTCGCTCTCATCTGAAAGCACTCAACACAAAATATATGTCACTTTGCCCACGGGAACTGCATTCTGCACTTTACGTCTCACAATTGCAAAGAAACAAAAAGGATTTGATACTTCTGGCAACTTTAACCTCCACTTGTCACATAATAACAAACAGCAAGCGGAAAAGGGGGTGGGGGTTGACATACGTGTGAAATTAACAATTTTCATTTTATGTTTATTACACTTATGGAGTTATAAGATATTTTTACTATTCCACCGTAAAATGGGTCAATTGACCAGCAACATAAGAGGGTTAAGTAACTGGCATTACGTAACATCAGTTGAGCTGCGCTAAAGATGAAAGTCAGCCAGAGATGTAACAGGTCTGATTTTACTCATAACTGCAGAAACGTAAAGCACATAACATGGAGATTAACTATGGACATTAACTGTATAATCGTATAAAACAGGCTGATTTTGCACCTTGCTTACAGGCGCTAACACAGCAAGGTCACTTTAGGGCTAGCTGTATGCTTGATTAATACAGCTCATGGATGCCGTAGCAATACGTACGCTTTACGTAAATAAGTAGCCGGAAGAAGACATAAAATGCATTTTTTTGTCAGTTTTACATACCGTTTTAATAAATCACCTCCCTACACACGATGAGAGCTTGACACTCAAAACCTTTCTAGAAGCTTTTCTACTTCTTCCGGGCTAAAGCGACAAGAGTCTTCTTCGTTTTGGCTTTCCCTTTTAAGAGTGGGATAAGTGAGCATTACCGCCATCTACTGGTTAGGATAATTTACAACAGGGTGAGCCCTAAAACAGTAAAATCGATTTCCATCCACCCATCCATTCGCAGCCGCTTCTCCTTCATTTTTCTTAATTGCATATTTTTCATACTTACATGATTCAAATAAGCAAAAAAAAAAAAGTTAACAAAATTTGACAAACCAGAGTAAATACAAAATACCGTTTTTATTTGATGATTTCATTTAATGAAATACAGAAAGAATCCAGATATTCTCCTTCAGGATTTTCTGGTAGAGAGAATTCATGGCTTCAAAAATTACACCAATTTAACCTGAAGCAGCAAAGCAGTCCCTGACCAGCAAATTACCACCACAAACTTTGACTGTTGGTACGATGTCCTTTTTATGAAATGCTCTATAATGGAATGTAACACAACTTAAACCTTATTTTGTCTCATCAGTCTACAAAATATTTCCCTGGAAGTCTTGGGGATCATCAAAATGGATTTGGAAAATGTGACATGAGCCTTTGTGTTCTTTTTGATCAGCAGTGGTTTTCTCCTTAGAACTCTCCCGTGGATGTCGTTTTTAACCCAGTGTCTTTGTTATTGTTTAATCATGAACACTAACTTTATACTGAACTTACTTTTCACATAAGGCCAAGTAGACTCCCTTTAATAAACAAAACCCTAATTTAAAGACTGAATTTATTTTTGTCTACTATTAACATTTCTTTGAATATCTGCAACATTTCAATGTGACAAATATGCAAAGGTGTCATTGAAGACATGAAAAAAATTAAACATGAAAATCCGAAAGAAATATGTTAAGTCTTGAATAAAGTAATAATGTAATGTAGTAGGGTTTGGCTAATAAAAAGGTTAGCCAAACCCTTTTGGATGTGGTGAAGGAGGACGTGCAGAGAAGGTTGGTGTGACAAAGAAGAAAAAGCTAAACGCAATGCGTACATCACCGCGAGGTGGCGCTGCAGTCTCAGTGATTGCGACGCGGATGAGCTGCAGAAGCAGAAATCTTCCTTATTCCCAAAGCCAACGCAGAAGTGGATGCGAACCGTTAGCGATCATATAAGTTATTTAAGTACCTCACACGGTGCATGGCGTGTGTCTGTCGCCGCTGGGGAACACACTAGGAGCGGCGGTAGCTGTGCTGAAACCACTGGCCAGCTCTCATCTGCAGTGACCCATACATCCAGAAGCAGGTAGCCTGCCAGCTAATGTTAACATTAGCACTCTATTAGCGTCAGCTTTGTTATTCCACGTAGCAGTTTCATAAAAAAAAAAAAAAAATGTTGACGCGTTCAACATACAGTTACCACACAGCGAAGATGAACTCAAACTGTGTCGTTTAACTTTAGTTTCTTAGCTCAATGTCAGTCGGTAATGTCACGGGCGCTGGCTAGCTAACCGGAGGAGCTGACAGCCCATCCCTGTAACATCAGTCTGAGCCCGACTTCAGCTTCCCGGTCACTTTATTTGTTACAAAAAAAAGTCTACTGGTGTGTTTGGTTAGACAGCTAGACTTGTGTCTATTTGCCGTTCTTATTTTGCTCTGTTGTTGTGATTATTATATATTTATATATTTAATTATTAATGTTTCCAGTCAGGTAACCGGACAGAATGGCTGAGCCGGAGCTTCTGCTGGACTCCAACATTAGACTTTGGGTGGTGTTGCCCATTGTCTTCATCACTTTTCTGGTTGGGGTTATACGGCATTATGTATCTATTCTCCTTCAAAGTGACAAGAAGCTGACGTTAGAACAAGTTTCTGACAGGTGCGTCATAAATCATATCTAATTATAAACTGAATCACAAAAGGAAACAAAACAAAAAAATGCTCATATGTGTGACTTTTTCTCCAAATCCAGCCAGGTTCTTATTCGGAGCAGAATTCTCAGAGAAAATGGAAAATACATTCCCAAACAGGTAGGCTGCCTAAAATGAGTTGCAAAGTTGAGTGATAATTGCAACGTATTTGTGTTTACTTGTATGTGCTGTGACTGTACTAGTGAATATTTCTGTGTATTTTAGTCCTTTTTGATGAGGAAGTTCTACTTCAATAACCAAGAAGATGGATTCTTTAAGAAGACCAAAAGAAAGGTTGTCCCACCCTCTCCAATGACAGGTGAGCTTTTTTCTTTTAAAATAAAGCACAAGCTGTTAAATTGTAACAACTTCTAAATTCTAAAATAAAAAGTGGTTGTTTAGCATGTGGCTGAAAGACATGAGTCACCAGCAGTGTTTTCACAATTTTTTTTAAATAACAGATTCTCAGAATTTCCACTTAAAGCCAGGACTGGGTCCTGGTAAAATGATTCATAAAGAATCTTGGCTGATTACAGAGCTCCTCAGGTGGAAAGCAAGTTAGGAAGAAGGTTAAGGGTTTCTGAGGCAAGAGGAGGAGAAAGTGCTGAAGCAAACCAGAACAGCTCAATACAAAATTTTTCTCTTGCCTATTATTATTATTATTATTATTATTATGATGTCAGTCTCGATTAAAAGTTAAAGACCATTTGAAAAATGGCAACAACAAAAAAAATCATATTTTGCACGGTTGGGTCTTAACAAGTAGTAGTGGAGACGGCCGCAAGAAGGGCATCTACTGTCTGGAACCTGTTGTCCATTTCTGTAAACTTTCCTTGCCATCCATCCCTAAAGGTTCTCAATTGGATTTAGATCAGGGGAACACGCAGGATGGTCCAAAAGAGTGATGTTATTGTCCTGAAAGAAGTCCCTTGTCCTGTTGAAAAACCCAGTCGTTACCACACAGACGAGGGCCCTCAGTCATGAGGGATGCTCTCTGCAACATCTGGACATAGCTGTTTGACGCCCCTGCACCTCCTGAAGCTCCATTGTTCCACTGAAAGAAAAAGCACCCCAGACCATTATGGCGCTCCCTCCACTGTGGTGCATAGAAAACATCTCAGGTGGGATCCGCTTGTAACGTTGGAAACTATCAGGACCATCAAGGTTACATTTTTTTTTCTCAACAGAGGATAAAACTTTCTTCCACCTTTCAGTGTCCCATGTTTGGTGCAAACGGTCAGTTCAGTGGAGTTCAAGAAGACGAGGCCTTTCAAGGTGTTTTTTGTTTCTGGAGCCCTTCAGTCTCAGATGCCGTTTGATGGTTATGGGGCTGCAGTAACAGCCTTAATTTGGGTCGAGGATCATCCAGTGTCTTGACGGACAGCCAGTTGGATCCTCCGGCTCAGTGCTGGTGAAATTTTGTGTCTTCCACCTGACGTCGTTGTTCCATAACCCTCAGGTTAAGAAATTCCAAATGACCAGCTTACTCCGTCCCACCTCAGCAGCGATGGCGTGCTGCGAGAGACCCTGCTTATGCAGTTCAACAACCCGATCACATTCAAAAAGGGAAAGTTGGGGTTTTTTTGGCTTTGCCATCAGAACATCATGACAGTGTGACTACTTGACAGAAAATGTCAATGAATCCACATTTTTTCACAGAGAGCCAGTAAAAACATACTGAACATACAAAGCTGTCATACCGATATTTAAAGTGTGTTGATTGATTCACAACATCAATTCATACCAGTTTCTACTAATTGAGATGTGGCTGCACAGATTATTACTACTTGTCCATTAATGTAATTCAGTTATGGTAACATATTTTCAGCGATTACATAACCGCAGAAAGGAGCCAGAGTTCATTGGTGTGTGTTTTTGTGTGTCATCTGGTACTGAGAGAACACAACAAAGAGGAAGGAGAAGTGTGAATGAAAATGTTGACCTAATTTATGCAAACCTGTCTGAACCATACAGCGCAACAAATGTACTTCCTTTGAACTGTAACTACACAACACATACATGCACCCCACAACTATGCATGGCCTGTTCAGCACGTCGATTCCCCCTGTACATATAAAGAGAAATAACCATAGCGAATAACCATGACTCCCACATGTCAGCAAGTACCTGGAGAGAGAGAGTGGAGAAACTATCAGAATTGATATGGGGGAATGTACAAAGAAGTGGAAAAACTAGAGGGACAAATAGGTTTGATTCTGGGGGGAAAAAAAAAACTGGTTACAAGAAAGCATTTTCTTTTTTTTTTCTATTGACCAGGACTGCAAGTAAAACACCAGGATACAACCACACTGTATTTAACACGTAACCACACACAAGGATAAATGTCGGCTACTTACGCCGTACACTCTACAAAGGTTCTCCACAGAAGTCTACATCAGGCCTAGTACTTGATTACATTGTACCTGCATACATACTGCAGGTTGACCAACCAGTAACACCTTGACACCTTTCTCTACCTCAAGAGTGAAGCTGGATCTTCTACCAATATGCAAAAAATGTTTATGAATATATCTTTCAGCGATCTGACATTTCAAGTTTTTTCTTTACCCATAAAATGTTCACAGATCCGAGCATGCTGACAGATATGATGAAGGGCAACGTAACCAACGTGCTTCCCATGATCCTCATCGGTGGATGGATCAACTGGACCTTTTCTGGATTTGTAACAAGTAATTTATCTCCCTGACCCACACAAAAGCAACTTTGCCTTTGCCCTCTAGATATCATTTAAATGGAAATTACATGCCGATGTTCTGCTTGTGCTTTCTTTCGCACAGCAAAGGTTCCCTTCCCTCTCACACTGCGCTTTAAGCCCATGCTGCAACAAGGAATAGAGTTGCTTTCATTGGATGCTTCTTGGTAATAAAGCAAGCTACTCGGACTCATACTGCACCACTCATGATATGAAAATGCTTACGCTAGTGTGTGATGACATTGCGATTCGTTTGTGTGTGTGTGCGTGTGTATTGTGCAGGGTGAGCTCAGCGTCATGGTATTTCCTGAACGTGTTTGGACTTCGAAGCATGTATTCTTTAATCCTTGGCCAAGATAACGGTAAGCTGGAGTCTTTCACGAAGTTGAAATTAGTTTCAATGTTAAAACAGATAATTAGATTACATCACGTGACTTTAGTGAAAATGACCACAATTGATTGTGTTTGCTTTGTGACTGAATGCCCACAGGCGCAGACCAGTCGAGGATCATGCAGGAGCAGATGAGCGGTGCTGCCATGGCCATGCCTGCAGATACAAATAAAGCTTTCAAAGTATGTGTTTCTATAATTAGTTGAATTAGCTCAAGAGGGGTGGGGGTTGGTGGCACGGGACCTTGGGAATTTAATGTGCCGTTTGTTTTTGATTTTAAGGCTGAGTGGGAGGCACTGGAACTGACTGACCATCAGTGGGCACTCGAGAACGTAGAGGACGATCTGATGAGCCGGGAGTTGGACTTTGATGGCATGTTCAGCAAGGAGCTGCCAAGCGGTATCTTCTGATGGCCTAATCACTTCCTTTTTGGAGACTCCAGTTTGAAATTTGAATATTTCAGGGATTTGTTTTTTGGTGGGGGGGTTGTTTTGTTTTGTTGTCTTGAAACCACACAACTGGGACGAATCCCTTCATATGCAAAGTTTACATCGTGTAATTTGTTGTAGTGGTCTTTTCACTTGTATCTCCCTTCCATTCCTGTCCATAAATTAACTGAAGTGAATACAAATACACTGGTTCTATTGCTGCCTCATGCATAATAGAGAACACTGCTTTGTTATTTCAAAGGAAGAAGGGGCTGTTCTAAAGAAATTAAGTTTAACTTTTTTTGTTTTTTTGATTGAAATGTGTCCTTGTTGGCTTGAAACTGAATGCAAACATAATGCCATTAAGTAATAGAATCTGAACTGCCTAGTGCTTCTTCCTTTCCTAGTGTCATGCACAGCTAGATTAGCTGTCTTCATTTTGTATGTGTCATTTTTAAACAAAATAATACATAAAAGTTTTACAGGTCAGAATGATCTACAGTATATTTAATAACACTTTAACCCATCCTTTATTGCTCGTATCTTAGATTGTAGATAGAAGCAGGTCCAGAACAGGTTAGGTTTTTTTGGTTGTTTGTTTTGTGGCAGGGGATATGTTGAGTTTTGTCATTGAGATACTGTTTTTGAAGTATGTAGATGTTTTTTTTTGTAACGTAACTCCCTTGTGTTTTGTACAGTATAAAGTCTGTTTTGATTCAAAATACCGTTTTATTTGTTTTTGATGTATGTCAACACTTTATTCTTCAAATATGAAGAAAGATGTTTTTGTTGTATGCTGTGGGGTTTTTTGTTTGTTTTGTGGGGGTAATAGTAGTGATCAGTGTAAGGGAAGAAAACGTGCCATAGCTGGTTATTCAGATGCTACACATGGCGCATTCATCGTCAGTAAAAGATTTCAGTAGATACCATACATATTAACATTACTCTTTTGTTGTTGGTTTTCCACAATAAAGCCACTACTTCATTTACCTGGGTGAGGATGAGTAGTATTGAGGCCATAATTTGATTTTTTTAAATTTATTTTTTAATGGGCAAAATGTCACTTAAAAGTTTTTTTTTTTTATTATTATTATCGTCCCTCTTTTTCTTTTTTTTCCCCCAGAATGTCAATCATTGTTTACATTAGTAAGTTAAAAAAAATGCAGGCAAGTGAACAGATGAGTTGAAGAACATGGATGACCATGCTTCCACACATGTGTAAAATGTAACATAAGCATCCAATTATGCTCTGCAGAATCCAAAGGGGTCCAAAGTGTGCCAAGAAAATATTGCCCACATCATCAACACCAGTCTGAAATGTTAATAGAAGGCAGGATGGATTTGATCAAAATGGCATGAAAGAAAAATCAAGAGCTTTAGTCACACAGACTGCTCAACTGAGCAGTGTTTCAGTAAGAACTGACCAACGTGAAATCTGGATTTTGATCTATAGAAAAGACAAGCAAATAGAATGGCTATCTACTGCGAAGAGGCTATATTTCATGACTATGATTCATGGGGGGAGGGGAGTGCAGTGTCTGTGAATTGTCATTTGAGCACACACTTCAAGACAAAACATTTTTCTTCAGTGAATCACTCCAGCTTCTCCAGATTTGATGGTCTTCTGGTATGGACCTTGGTCTTCAGTTCACTAAATAGATTTTCATTTGGATTCAAGTCATGAATTTGTGCAGGGTATTCAGTAATGATCACTTCAGTCTTTTGAAGCTAGTTCTTCACAAGGAGAGACTTATAATTGTGTCATTGTCTTCACAAGTCCTCACGTATCCTCCTTTTTTCACGATTCCTTCCACCTTGAGAAGATTCCGAGTTCCAGATGAACTGATCTCCACGTGGTGTTCTTTGGGTTGTACGCCTCTTACTTTCACCTTCATATGCCAGGCCTGTTCTGTGCAGTGTGGCACTCTTTGAATTTCTTGACAGAAATCTAAATTGATTTATTTTGTATTTGGCATGATGCTTTCTCAAGTTACAGCTCAAATCTTTGCTAAGGTTTTTTTTATTTATTTAGTTTTTATTGACATTCAGCAATCGCTGTATCATGTGCATCAACTTCAATAATTTATATCCTCCTACATGTCTTTTTTTTTTTAAACCGAAAGAACATGAATACAAAATAAAGAAGAGAGAAAAACAAGACTAAAAACACATGAACACTTAGGGAGTTACCAGAAATATAAGGTTAGGGAAGTCAAAATCTGGCTTGCGTATTATTATATAGTCCATCCATTTACACACAGGTCTCGCTTGTAATTCACATCCACTGGCATTTTCTCCATCCTGTAAATGCCCATTATAACGTCCATCCACATGTTCAAAGGGCCTCTCACATCAAAGGTATTTTTTGTGAGGGCTTTTTTTTCTTCTGGCATGAGTCCAAAAAGTAATGTGACCTGCTGCATTTCCATTGGTATGTCCACATTGTTGTCCACTCTTCCTCCGTTATATCTATTCCTCCCTCCATTTCCCATTCTGTATTAATGTACAGCGTCGAGTGTGGTTTCATGTTTATTAGCCCTTTATACAGGCCCGAGATAATGCCTTTATCTTTATTTGAGCTGTATGCCCAGGTCTAACAGCTGTTTGCTTAATTCAGCCTTAGATTTGATCTTTTTACTGATGAAATGCCTCCTCTGTAGGTATCTATAAAAATCCTGTGTTTTTAATTATTTTCTTTCATCTTTTCAAAATTGAGTAGTGTATCTTCCTTCATTACTTTACATAAAGCTGTTAATACTTCATTTGTCCAATCTTTGAATGTAGTATCCAATTTATTTGGAGCAAAATGTGTATCATATGCGCACCACATAAGAATTGCTATGTCTTCTTTTAGTTTATACTCTCTTATTACGATTTCCCAAATTTTAAAAGTCAACTTCATCTACAGGTGTACAGATGTGTGGTTGCTTATATCTATTTCCCGAATTTCACAAGTGTTTATTTTATCTTTGTCTTTCCTGAATGTTATAAAATAATCTATTCTCGTGTATAATGAGTGGGGTGAGGAATAATAAGTATAATCCCTTTGATAGGAATGTAGGTTTCTCCATATATCAATTAGACCAACCTCCTCAAATAATGTATTAATATTCTTAATGAATATTTTTATATTCTGTGCTTTTCCATTAGAAATGTCTAGTTTTGGTTGTAGATGTATATTTAAATCTCCGCCACAGATTAGAAGACCTACTGTCTCTGATACCATCATAGCTATGATTTTCTTGAAGAAATAGATGTCACTTCCAAGTGGCGCACATATACCTAGCAACGTGATTGGATTCCCCTCAATGTTTCCCCTTACTAAAATAAATCGTCCCTCCTTATCACTTATCTCAAATAATTTCTCAAAGTGTTTGCCTGATAGAAGGATAGCCACTCCTCTCCTTTGTCCAGATTTACAGGATGAGAGAGAAAAAACTGTTGTAAAACCCATTCTTTATCATTTCTTGTGTTCCTTACAGTCTAGTGGGTTTCCTGGTACATCATTTGTGCTTATTTTTTCCTTATTTTAGTTAAAATGTTATTGCGTTTAATTGGATTCAACAGACCTTTGCTAAGGTTTTTAATACTATGTGTAACCTGAAAGACAGCCTTCAGTTTTGACTTGATTTTGCAAGCTTTGAGCATTACAGAGTTAAAGCCCTCATTGCACAACAACAGTTTGTGCTGTGGGTCAATGAAAAGGCCAGTTTTTCAAGGTGCTAATAATACTGATCCTGGTAATAACCATTTTTTCTGAAATAATTTATGCTTTCTAAAGGGAACTACTATGTTTACAAATGCCATGTTTTTAAACCCCCATGCTATATTTAAAAAAGCACTTGGAAAATGTGTTGACGAAAACTTTCAAATCATAGAGGGGATAATAATTTTGTCATCGTCTGTAAAAGCTTATTGTTACACAAAAACATTTGTATTTGCTCTCCATTAAAATGTACAATTTCTCTTCATTGAACTGTCTGGACGTCTGTTTAACGAGCTCTAAAAACCTGTCATGTGAGTGAAAATTATCTTTAGGTTAGTGAACACAGAGTTGAAGTACAGGAATTACAAGACCTGTTTTAAAGAAAAACTTTCTGTCAGTCAGTTGGTATTTGAATGTCCCGTAACTTACCGGTTTAGTAGTGATAATAACTGAACGCTGGAGTGCAATAGCAGCTCTCCTCGGCTGTGCACCACCCGTAGAGGAAGAAGGTTTTCTATGAGGGCAAATGAAGCCCATCCCAGTGCGTATGTTTCAGCGCGTTCACGTTACCGGCACACAGGCTGCATGATGGCCGAGGGAGGCGGACCCGAGTCGGGTAACGCAGCGGACTCCGACTCGGAGCCGGTAGCCGCACAAATACCGACTACTTCAACCGAAAGTCAAAAACAGACTATTGGCTCGCTTTTGAAAACGACTTTGAGAAAGGGTGACGAATGGTAAGCTAGCGGCCAACAATACTTGGGTCTTTAGCTAGTATGAGCCGACAAACAGGAAGTGTTAGCATTCTACGCTAGCAAGCTAATGACAGCAATGCTTGTGAGCTTGAACTCGATAGTTGCTGTGCTAATGATATTTTGGAAGGCTAGCACGCTTTCTGCTAGTCAGCCCGACATTTGAATTTCTCTATTAATACTGATGCATGTATTAACAGATATTATAGGTGACGCAGACAAACAAACCAGCTGCCAAGTGACTCATTTGTACATTAATTAGTGCCCGTTGTGTGATGAGTTAAGCGGCGTTAGCAGTCGTGGTAGCTAGTGGGCTGTCAGAATAACTAAGGCCCTGGATTCAGATTGTAGTTTCATTTTCCAGTGAAACTGTTTCATTGTCAGTTACGGAATGATGAGGAAATGGGCCCGCTGACAGGAATAATGTGAGAAGTAGTTACCCGCTTGTCATAACATACAGTTTTTAGCCGTGTGACGCTCCCCTTACCCGGCAAGCCACCTGTGTTAGCTAACATAGTTTCAGACCATTAACACTGCCCAGGCCTGGGTATATTGCAGCCGGTGTGGTAAAGAGGCTTCACCTCAGCCAGTAAACACAACACCACAGACATCTGAGATGGGCAAGCGTCCCCTTAATATCATTTGTTAGTAGAAATGGGTGCCAAACGGCCAGGTCACGTTCATTCTTGCAGCCGTTAGCTGCAAAGCTAACGTGTTTTTCTGGAATTATTTAAATGACGCGGACCTTCCATTTATGGTATTGTTCAAATGGAACTACTATCCTGTGATATTCATTTGGAGGAGCCTTAAACACTGTCAAGCATAGCTTGGCAAAACTTATTTCAGAATAAAATCATGCACTTGTTTGTTTGACACTTTGAAGCCCATTGATTTTTACAGTGTCGACACGAAAGAGCCATAGTCCAGTTTTTTTAAATTAGCATTTGAATGCTTGTTGCGGTGTGGATACAAGCTTATTAACCAAAGGAGATTCTTTAGATGAGATTAAGTCAAACTAGCTTGCAGTTACTATAAATGCCAAGGCAGTTAGTATTGCATAATGTTCTGGGAAACCTAGGGCTGAGTGCTCTTTTATACCATACATTTTAGAATCTCTTGACCCTTTTTTATGCCTGGGGGAAAGAAATCCTTTGAGTTATAAATGCTAAACCTTTTAAGGGGAAAAGAGCATCTCCCAAAGAGTGATATGTTTTCCTTTAACTGTGGCTGATCAATTTGTTTTAGGTATCTAATAGACAGTCGGTGGTTCAAACAGTGGAAGAAGTATGTGGGCTTTGACAGCTGGGATATGTACAATGTTGGAGAACGAAGCCTCTATCCAGGACCAATTGATAACTCTGGCCTGTTCTCAGGTAAAATTGTCATTTAAAAAGAGTCCCCTAATGGATGCTTGAACAATATAGGTTCCACTTAGAAATTAAAAGAACCATTTAGTTCCTTAGTTTATACTTATGTTGTTGTTGTTTTTTCTCCTTAAAGACCAGGAGACTCAAGCCCTGAAAGAGCACCTTATAGATGAGCTAGATTATGTCCTAGTACCTACTGAGGCATGGAATAAACTAGTCAGCTGGTATGGCTGCCTTGAGGGCCAGAGACCTATCGTCAGGAAGGTAAGGCTGTTGAAGATATTCTTTAGTTTATAACCATGTACCAGAGTGCGTGGACTAGGCTTCCAAATGTCCCTTTTCTTCTCTAGGTCGTTGAACATGGCATGTTTGTCAAGCACTGTAAAGTGGAGGTGTATTTGCTGGAGCTGAACTTGTGTGAGAATGACAATATGGACAATGTTGTTACACGTCATTTCAGTAAAGCTGATACTATAGGTGAGCATCCACATGGATAATTTATGGGTTTGTGTTTGCTGAATAAAACTATTCGACTCTCCGTGCTTATTTATCAAACTTTTCTCATTTTCAGATACTATAGAGAAGGAGATGAGAACACTGTTCAATATCCCATCAGAGGAAGAGACCAGGCTCTGGAACAAATACATGAGCAATACGTACGAGCAGCTGTACAAGCCAGACAGCACCGTACAAGATGCTGGTCTTTTCCAGGGACAGGTAGTGCTACTCAAATAAGATGGAGATTATCGTTTGACTACAGCTCAATAACAAACTGCTGATACTCATGTACACAATTCATTTACAGTCACTGAAAAGAATAACAAAAACACCAGAGAGCCTACTGCCGTGTAGTACATTAGCACTGCAATAACATTTGTTTCGGTTATAATGTGCAAGTGTTGCTGCAGATTGATCAAGTTATGATTCAGCTATGTGGTTGTTTTTTAATTTTGACATTCTGCTGCAAAGATAATGTATGGTGTTAAAAACATTTTATTTGCCCTTTAAATTAATATCTTTGAGTAGGAAAGAAAAGTACCTTTTAGTATATGAGATTGAGGTAGTGATTGGAGAGTACTAGTTTGAATTAGGCATGTGTGTGTTATATTCACAATCAAAGTTTGAGAAGATGAAGGCATTAATTAAATTTTTCGGTTATCACAGCAGTCACTGAACTTAAGATCTTAAACTCAAGCCTGAGATGTGAGAGTGAGGTGTGCCAACCTAGCTTTCATGCAGTATATTTTCCACAGGTGCTTGTGATTGAGCGCAAAAATGAGGATGGTACGTGGCCCAGACAACCTTCACATCCCAAGTAAGCTTTTATCTTCTTCTCTCCAGTCACGCAGGCATGTTTGTTTACATATTTAGGAATGTGCTTTTCTGAAACACAATTTTATTCTTTCTTACTAGATCAAGTACAACCCCATCCAGGAATTTCACTACCACTCCAAAACTCTCCTCAAACTCATCCCCAACAGTAACTAATGGAGATAGCAACTGCAGCTCTGGATACACGCTGAACAACAGCACCTCATCCAGCAACAGGCAAGGCATCTTTTCTGATCTACTTTTACTGTCATGGATAAATACTGGTAAACCTTGTAAGGCATAGGAGTGACATTTATTTTCACTGTTCACACACAACTTGTCACTTAATTTCAAAAAGAGGGGCAGGGGAAACAACTTTCAAATCCAATATCCAATCCAAGTTTTATGCAAGCAGAGTTTTCAAAGGCAGTTCAGGAAATTTGACTACATCTTCTAACTTGTTAGAATTCTTACAAATCATTATATAACATTGTGTTCCCACAGACCACGATGTAGCTTGTAAGACAAACAAAAATTCTTGACAGGCTGCAAAACTGGGGATGTGATATTTTACTTTGTCAGTAATGCCATTAGTCTTTATTATTATTATCCTTTAACATCTCAGTTTTAATTCAGTTTGTATTTATTTGTTTTGGCTCCTTGATGTCACCCAGAATAAAGCACAAAATATTTTCACACCACATTCCAGTAGTCTGGAACTGCATATGTTGTGTCAGTATAATCAGCTGCATGAATTTGCTCTTTATGTAGTCTGCTGCTTTAATGAAGTTTGTAGAAATATGCACATAGTAAATGAGAAAATATTAGTTTTTGTTACATCAAGAGAGTGATTCGAGATGCTCATTGTCTATTGTCTGACCATATTTAAGTTAAAAAAAATGTCGATTGCATGCACACGCTATGCCTGAGTGTAGTAGTATGCCAAATAATAAAAATCATGAAGTTTGTAGCCATATTTGTATGTAATTTGTACAGGACAACTGAGATTTTATGTGCACCTAGCTTACTTGATTACCATGTATTAACAGCTGTACCCTGAATTACAATACTGAAGACAAACAATGTCACATCCTTTCTGCCAGCAGATATGGGGGCTACAATTCATACAGCTCCTACAACTACAGGGAGTCACAATCGCAGCCTGGCTTATGTGGTCTTAGTAATTTGGGAAATACATGCTTCATGAACTCTGCCCTTCAGGTAAAAAAACAAAACAAAAAAACAACAAGCATTTGCAGCTTCTGCCTGGTGGAAGTGAGCTTAAACATTTCTGTGCGCATAATCCTTTTTTGTGTATTTTCTTCTTTTGGTTCCTGTTCCCTCAGTGCCTGAGCAATGCATCTCCACTCACAGAGTACTTCCTCACTGACCAATATGAGGCAGAGATAAACAGAGAGAATCCTCTGGGAATGAGGGGGGAGATAGCTGAGGCCTATGCAGATCTAGTAAAACAAATGTGGCTCAGCCGCAACAGTTACGTGGCCCCACGTACCTTCAAAGTAAGTTGTGTCAGATAGCTTGATCTGAAGTTAGTGTATACTGACTGAATACATCCAGTCAAACTCATCGAGCTCTATGAGGTAATAATAACCATCCTTTGATTGTCAGACCCAGGTTGGACGCTTTGCCCCCCAGTTTTCAGGCTATCAGCAGCAGGACTCTCAGGAGCTGTTGGCCTTCCTGCTCGACGGGCTCCATGAAGATCTGAATAGGGTCAAGAAGAAGCCTTACTTGGCCCTGAGGGATGCAGAGGGCCGTCCAGATGAGGTATAGTACAGATGTAGATATTGTATTGTTATGTCTGTAAAGAGTAAAAGTCTGTATGATGCTGTTATGATCGTGCTGAAATATTAACCTTTACAGAACAATTTTAACATTTTTGTTCTACTTTCAATTTGAAACAGAATGACTGCTGGTCTGCTTTACACTGACACCTAAACATGAAATAGTTTTTCTGTATAATAACAATAAAGCAATATCATCTTGGATTGATGGTATTAAAATGCCATCTAATGGAGGTCTTCTTTCTTTTCTCCATTGGTTGATGAGCTACAGATTGTTGCCAAGGAAGCCTGGACAAACCACCGTTTGCGCAATGACTCTATTATAGTTGATATTTTCCATGGCCTCTTCAAATCCACCTTGGTATGTCCAGAGTGCTCCAAGGTATCTGTTACCTTTGACCCATTTTGCTACCTCACATTGCCTCTGCCCTTGAAGAAGGACCGTACCATGGAAGTTTTCCTGGTGCGATCAGACCCTCAGTCAAGACCCACACAGGTGAGTTGGCATTAACCTTCACTCTTACTGCTCTAGACTTGAATCCACAGTCAAACTGATAATAAGTACCTACTACCAAACGATTTGGAGACTTAAAAAAAAACGTTTTGATTGTTAATATACATCTAAGATGCATTTCTAAATCTCTTTAATATAGCAGCATAGTCACTGAGAACATCATACCTTGTTTTCTTTGTCTTACAGTATCGGGTGGTGGTCCCCAAACTGGGTACTATAACAGACCTGTGCAGCGCCTTGTCCAAACTCTGTGGAATCCCTCCAGAAAATGTTAGGATCTCATTCTTTTACACCACTAGTTTTGTCTAATTAATGATGTTCACATCTTTGTTTTCTTACTCTTGAGAAACAGTTTATAGTTTGTTCTAAGTTTGCACCTCCTTTATCTTTGTAGATGGTGGTGGCAGATGTTTACAATCATAGATTTCATAAACTTTATAGACGGGATGATGGCCTCAACCAAATAATGGAAAAGGATGACATCTTTGTGTAAGTTTGCGTTGTTAGCCTGGTGATCACCTGAGAACTCACTCACTGCGGTTGTATAATGTGAGCATAAGAAGTTTCTTTTTTTTGTGTGTGTCTCTGCAGGTATGAGGTGCAGGAGGAGAACAATGAAAGGATGAACCTGCCTGTTTATTTCAGGGAGCGCCACTCAAAGCATGCTGGAAGCTCCACAAGCACCATGCTGTTTGGCCAGCCTTTACTTATCACCGTGCCCAGACATAACCTCATAGCAGACGTTCTTTATGATAAGATCCTGGAGAGGATTGGGTAAGACCTTACTGTATTGGTAAAAAGAAATTCAGCTATATTAAAGTGTAGTAGCAGTGTACATACAGTACACCTGGCATGAAGAACTTTTATTGAAAGGGGACTGAACATGCAGACCCTGAATTCTTTCCAAATTTGGTTAACGGTGTTTAACTTGTGTTCCTTGTGTGTTGCAGACGCTACGTAAAACACTCCCAGAGCCCTTCTACTGAAAGCAGGGCGTCAGCCTCAGCCACCTTATCCAGCTGCAGTCAGGCTCCTGAATGTTCTACATCTTCTAGTCTCAATGCCAGCCTGGGTGGCTGTGGCAGTCCCTTATCAGATGGGGCCTCCTGCAGTGCCAGCTCCAGTAATGGCAGCAACCACTCAGGGACCTGCAATGAAACGAATGGGTTATATGATGGTACGAAGCTAACATCAACTACTCATATCCAGCTGAGGAGTCGTCATCAAGGAGCACTCAAAAAGCATTGCAACAAAAATAATTAGAAGTGGTTTATATCACTGTTTAGGTGAAGAGGAGGCCATGGACCACCAAGTGAGTCCAGAGCCAGAAAACGGCCAATCTGAGGAGGAGGAGGCCTCTGACTTAGAAAATGGGTCCAAGGGAGACACGACCAAGCTCTTTACTTTCAGCATAGTCAACTCTTACGGAACGGCCAACATTAGCCCGCTGCCTTGTGATGGAAATGTCCTCAAACTTAATCGTCAGTGTACATCTTTAAACTTCAGTTGTATGGAAAGTTTAATTTTTTTGAGGCAGGCTTTGTGATAACACAGCTTCTCCCACGTACTCTCCTCTGCAGCACATTCCACAGTGGCCATCGACTGGGACACAGAGTCGAAGAAGCTCTACTACGATGAACCTGAAGCAGAGGTCAGTTGATATTCATCACACAGTTCTGTGACACAGTGCTCAAACACTCTGTTTATATTTGTCTAAATATTTTGCTTAGGCTTATGAGAAGCATGAGAGCATGCTGCAGCCCCAAAAAAAGAAAACCACTGTGGCTCTAAGGGAATGCATCGAGCTCTTTACGACAATGGAAACGCTGGGAGAACATGACCCATGGTGAGGACTCTTCAGCATAACTTTCTCTTAAATGTTTACATTTTCCACTTTATAGTTTATCTAAACTGAATATTTTCTTGTAGGTATTGTCCAACATGTAAGAAACACCAACAGGCCACAAAGAAGTTTGACTTATGGTCACTCCCTCGGATTCTGGTGGTTCACCTAAAGCGTTTTTCATACAACCGATGCTGGAGGGACAAGCTGGATACAGTGGTGGACTTTCCCATCAGGTATGTACTGTGTCATCGTAAAGTCCTCAGTAGGTCTTTTAGCCATTAGGGACTTCGACAGATATTTTACACAGTTTTCCCTCATATCATTTGACTGTCTCCACTAGCATTAGCAACTGAAGATTGGTAGGAGAAATGTAAAAGTAAGGATTGAAGTTAGCTATGGTAGAAAATAATAACTCAGTAGAGAGCCTCTTTGGTAAAGACGATTCCTTCCTTAGTCATGTCAGCTAAATTTTCATTTCCATTAGCAATCAAGACAACAACTCAGCATCATTAAACCATGACTGTTGTTGGAGTTTTGATTGGGAGCCCTTTAGTAAAATGACATAAAGGTGTTTTAAAAGACTTCTCTTAAAAGTTAAATGAAATGTATGAAAATGATTACAGATACAAAATCAGTTCTGTTTAAAATAGTGAAAATGTAAAAATAAGGAACTGAAAACACTGTAGTATTAGTGTAGTTTTGACTCTAGAGGGAGCTGTAGTTTGAAAGTTACAGACCAAACCATTTGGAGCTCTGAATGAGGAAGTACTGATTCTACTTACAAGAAGTGGATTTATTATCTTATAAACTGGCATGACCCCAAATGGAACAATTAGACCTTCTTTCTGCTCTGATCTTTTATGGCTGTGTGGATTTTTGTAAATAGTGGGGATCACTGATTTATTTGCCCAGGTTGTTCATTAATTATGAGGTTTGCAGTTTTTTCTCCACATGGCAGGTTTGGCGAAAAGTCCCAAGGTTGAGCAAGACAGACAAGCAACCTGCTGCTGTGGGTGTGTCTGAGGAGCAATGGGACTGTTTTATATGACTAAGATGTTAGGTGTCAAATGCATATGATTTCCCAATGTTAGGTAATTCGTTAACTTCTTGCTCCCTCCCTCATTAGAGAGACACAAATGTTCCATTGTGTTTTAAAAGGGAAGTTACCTCAGAGTTGTGCTAACAGCTACATGTCAGTCTTAGGACACGGTTGAGGAACTTGATCCAACGTAAACCACAGAGCAGATTGTATTGCTGAAATCCTTATTTGAAGAAGAAGAAAAAAAGTCTGACTCACACTTGCTTAGGATGGCTTAAACAGTGCAGTACATGCAGGGTTTCACCATCTAACGGTATTTTCTTTGCCAGGGATCTCAACATGTCTGAGTTTGTGTGTGACCCTAAGGCCGGCCCCTACATCTACGACCTTATTGCTGTGTCAAACCACTATGGAGGAATGGGAGGGGGTCACTGTAAGTCAGCATTTTTTTTTATATATACAATGAAAAATTTCTCTCTGAAGACAATCAGAGAGCTGCTACTGTTTAAATTTCTCCTATGTAGTCTTTGATGCCAACTGCTGGTAGCAGTTTGTTTAGCATTTAAACTTGAACACAGTGTGTCAGCAGATGGGGCGCTTAGTCAGTCACTCTGTCTCCAAGGACGCTGCATTTGGTTAAAATTTAATAAGGCGTAGAGCCTCATGCATCATCATGTTTTCATTGTGCGTCAGTTTATTTTTCTTTGATATGCCATCTCTTTTCATAGTGAATCAGTGTAATCAGATTTTTATCTCTTCCTGAACAAAATTCCTGAAAAGTCATCCGTTACCTTACACTGTCTCCGTGTAACAGACACAGCTTATGGCAAGAATAAAGTGGATGGCAAGTGGTATTACTTTGATGACAGCAGTGTCTCGTCTGCCACAGAGGATCAGATTGTGGTGAGTTTTCACTGGTGATCACTGGGTGTGTGTTTTTATTTAGTTTTTTTATTTTATTTAGGAAAGAGTGATGGTTTGAGTACTGACACTTGCTGGTGCGTTGACTTTGGTGTCAGGTATTCCTCTTCTAGTAATGTAATCTTACCCGTGTTGTGCCATTACAGACTAAAGCCGCCTACGTGCTGTTCTATCAGCGCAGAGACGAAGAAAGCCCCTCCAAACCTCAACCTTCAGCGTCATTGGGAGGAGCCCCGGAGCCAGCCGATGACCACATGGACACAAATTGAGAAGCCCTGGTGAAAAGGGACACACTGAAATGCATCTGGCAAATAGAGACACTCGGACGCACACACAGAGCTACATTAGTAGCAGAGGATACCACAGATATAAAATTATAAACCCTACCTTCCCTGTATTTTGATTTGTCTCATATGTTGTCAGCTACAGCCAGCAGCTTTGACATAAGAGTGAACTGTGAGACTTCCCTCCCTACAGCGGGTGGCCTGCTGATTTCTTAAAGTAGTTTACTAGTCTGGATTGAAGAGGAAGATAAGTGAATATAGATTTCTCTCACTGGACAAAACTTAAGGTTAGAAGTGCCCTCAAATATGTAGATAAACAACTGTTTCTGTTGCCCACAAGAACAGTCAGAAATATTTAAAACAAACAAAAAAAGCCAAATGCATTTATTGTTTCAACCAAAGCGATCCAAGATATTTATGATAAAATGAACAAACTGATGTGTTTCCAGGATGCTGGCATTGTGCCTAGATTTATCTTGCATATTCTTGCTGTGCTAAGGTAAATTTTAGCAGTGTGATGTGCACTCATGACAGTACATGGCACCTTCTTTTTTGAAAGAGTCCTGTTACCTTATGCCACCTGTTTAAAGTGGAACTATTTCTGAGGGGATCCTTCGGCTTTAGACTAGTGGTGGATCTGTGCCGCATCTAAACCACAGAGAGGACGTCTCATTTCAAGATCCCTAACAGCTAGATCTTGTCATGAGTTGTGGCAGAAGCTGTTTTGGGGGGGGTTTGTTTTTGTTTCTTGTTTTGTTTTGGTCTTGTTCAGCCATGACTTCTTCTTTTTTTTTTATTCCCCTTTTGTTTTGATGCACAGCATGGGCACTGTTCTCAGGGCCCTAAACCCTGCTCACAATTTGTAGTTTCTAATTTTTTTGTAATCATAATGAAAAAAAGCGGCCTTTCAATTCCTGCAACCTGATTAAAAAGGAGGCACTTTGAATTCTCCGTGAAAATCTACCTGCTTCTGGTGTATCTAGAAATGATGGAACTGTATGGTTAGGCCTTTAGCATTAAAGGTTTGGTCTGTCATACGCTTCCACATAATTTTAATGTGTCTTTTAAGCTGCCTGACCGGACCCCTAGTTCACCTGCGATAGCTTGTCCTAATTAGTCTTGTACAATGATGCAGCTCTGTATTGAAATGGCTGATATTCGACACCTTCCAAGCACACTGGGTGAAGCGAAATAAACTAGTATGAAAGTGGTGCTTTATTCATGAAACTTGAACTTGCTCCTTGTCACGAGGAAAAACCATGTGTTAGATGTCAGAGGGGGGTGGAGGAGAGCAGTCATTTAACAGCATTCTCACTGAATGCTGGCACTTTGAGCCAGTTTTCCTTCCAGTGATACTAATACAGCAATTGGCTCGTAAGTAAAATCTAGTTGTGATTATTTTATATTATTGAAGCCCAGTCACGGAGCACATTTATAACTGGTGTTTTGAATGTGATCAAGTAAAAAATTTGAATACATTTACTTGTGGCAGTTAACACTTAATATAATAATGTAATCCCACAAGGCTTGTTCTGGGGCATAAATCTGCACCTGGTTTTATAATGGCACTCTAACATACAGGGCCTTTGGGTGTCCTTTCTGCTGGTTGGTCCTGGCATCATCATGTTGTTCAAACTACCTAAACAATAATCATGCCTAAGACTAGAAAAGCTTTATATCTGTAATCTAGATATATAACTGAAAACACAGTTCAGCAGCAGAAAATCTTGTCTTCTCACCCACCCAAATTATGTCAGCAGTTTAAACTCAATCTGTACATAATCAATACTATTTTAAATAGGTGTAAAAATGATTGTCCTCATATTTATCTTGTTGCTGATATCTACAGTTTTGTTTTTAACTGAAAAAATATTTGAATTCAAATTACAATAAAGACTGGAAGCCTCAACAAGATCGCTTGTTTGGACTTGCACTGCAATATCACACAGATTG
This sequence comes from Pelvicachromis taeniatus, assembly GCA_015108175.1. Taxonomy (NCBI): domain Eukaryota; kingdom Metazoa; phylum Chordata; class Actinopteri; order Cichliformes; family Cichlidae; genus Pelvicachromis; species Pelvicachromis taeniatus. Next base: position 141,166 of record VURO01001559.1, read on the forward strand.
CCTCTGGTTTCAGGTGACGCAATACGTAAATGTACTTTGATTCAAAGCGTAATAAAGCTCAAGTCCTCAATGAGGTGCTTTGTTTAGAATAATTGCATGCAATATAGCATCCACGTTGAAGCTGTAAGTACTGTCGTGTTAAAATGACTTGTGGTTGCAGGTGATGCAACCTAAATTACCTGCCAGTAATGCTGACTGTTTGCAAAAGGAACTCTGATCTATAATTAAGTGTGAGCACAGGAAACACACCTAGTAATCACACATACTGTAGCTGCATACAAAGCCAACACTTGCCTGTGGATGAATAATATATCAATTATAACCTTTTTTTAATTCCTCTTCAGAAAATGACAGTATTTTTAAATATGCTAATAAGAGTAAGCTGACAAAGTATTCAAATATGACCTTGAAACAAGAAAACAATTAGAGGAGTCAGAAATGTTTGCAAAAAATGTATTTATTGATGCCCTTTAAAGCCACAGCTGTGCCCTCATGCACCCAGCGCAGCTGTAAAGAGAAAACAGTCCTGCCTTTTACATTTCATCAGATATCCTCCTCACAGTTTGGTTTCAGAGGATTCCTTCATATAGTAAAAAAGCAGGACACAGCTACTGCGTGCAGGAGAGCACAGGTGGTGCGTTTAGGTGCCATTTATTGAAGCTGTGAGCGCAGTGGTGTTTCCCTCTTTATGAAGGCTACACACACACATAGTGCTAAGCTGCAGGCTGCTTCAGCATTTAGGACGAGGTTTTAATTCGTCTGGCTGAGGAGCTTCTTGATGTCTGCCTCGATGTCGATGGTGAGGAACTTCCGGCTGTAACGCTTAAACGGCACTCCGTCCGGCCCGATGAGGAACTTCTCGAAGTTCCAGGACACGTCGTTCCTGCACACCGGGCTCCAGATGATCAGCTTGGGGTCAGTCATCAGGGATGTTGCGTCATCGCTGGGTGTTGGGAGCTTTTCCTTCAGGAACACAAACAGCAGGTGGGCGTCCTTCCCGTTCACGTCCACCTTCTCAAAGAGCTGAAACTTGGGCTCGAAGCTATTTCCAGGACGGACGTACTTCAGCGACAGGAGGATTTCTTCATTCTTGCAGTTCTCCTGCGCGGTTGATCACACAGTTACACTCATGGCGCATTCTTATCAGCAAGAACCAGAAAGTCTTAATTTCCCTGTTCCCTACAGCAAGCACTCTATATTATTTGAATCCCACCAGTAACTATCAATAAGTAACTAGTGTTAATCATCACTGTGTACTGATTGTTCAATCAGCACCTAATAATATATTAACCATTTTAAAGCATATTTCATAATGCGTAAGAACTCGATTTGTTGTAAGACGAAAATCTCACACACAGCCACAACTTCCTCCTTCCTAAAAATCACCCATGCTTGCGCTTTAAACTATGAAATAAGAATAAAATAACAACTTATTAATTTAGATGAGACTCTTGTACTTACAAGCTCACTAATAATATACTAAAGCTCGATCTAAAACTTGCCAGTAAACTTGGAAACTATACACGACAAAACCTTTAAATATGGGGTGGAAAAAAACTTCCTCTAATTTGACTAAATACAAATAAGTCAGTCTTTCATTCAAATGAGCCATTTCCGGGAAATATGATAAATTATTACTGACAGTTACAGAACGATTATTTCTAGACTGACAGGATAGAAAAGGCGTATCTATTTGCTGCAAAGTGCAGACAGATGAGATAGGTTCTCACCTGATGGCCGAACTGGTTGCAGGGTACTCCCAGGATCACAAGCCCCTTGCTGGCGTACCGCTCGTGGAGCTCGTTCATCTGGGTGTAATCCCTGACGGTCGTACCTCAGAGAGAAGCGACATTCTCAATGAGGACGACTTTGCCTTTTAGGGACGAGAAATTAAACGTCTCCCCGGTCAACAGTTTGGCCGTGAGGTCGTAAAAACTTGTAGCCATTTTTTCTTGCAAAACCCTTCTCCCCTTCTTCAGATATAGCGGATGCCTTCTACACTACCAACACAGTGCGCTCTTCTGTTACTTTGGACCGATCTTATATGGTCAAAGAGCTTGTAATGCCTGCCAAGATAGTTCACTCCCTGAAATTCTGGGGTGGTGTACTACACAGGGAGAAAACCTGATACAAACAACCCTGAGAACTCAAAGCTTTTCCTGCCAGCCCTGGTGCCTGATACCCGAGGGCACCGCTGATGCGCATGATCCGGGGGGTTAGAGCGGTTTTTACAGCACAAGGAGGAGGAGGAGGTCTAACATAGACATAGATAGACATATTGTAACATGAAGCACGCCGTTATGTAAAATGGGCAGATCTCGCAAATGCTCTTTGCAGAAGAACAATACATAACAGAGGAAACTACTTCAATGGGACACGACAGAAAAACAAAAGTAAGCCGAGCAGAACCACTGTGAAATAAATCATTGGATAAATGTTATTTAACAAATGGGAAAAATCAGCTCAGTTATGTGGGCTTTACAAATTAGTATCTAATTTAATGGGATTGAACGTAATTTTCAGCAGCACCCTTTACTATCATAGTTTTTGCTGCTGTCACAGTTTTTATGAAGCACATCTAAATTCTCGGCCTTTAATATCTTACATGATAAATGCTGCAACTCTGAATTACTGTCATAACTGTCTTTTTTCTAATTCCTATTTCTTAATTGTCCTGTTTTGTGGAAATGCAATGAAAGATTTAGTGTTTGTTGTCATTAAAGTTCAACAAATACATGTAGCTCTATTATATAGGAAATCAGTGTAGCCATGAAGTACCTGCTGATCTGTGCAATAAAAACAATTCCAGCCGTCTTCAGTTATTCTTTTGCAAATGTTATTTTATTTCATGGTAAGTTGTTGTAGATCTTTGAGATGAAAGTGTATGACTTATGATTTATGCTTAAATGATATGCAAATGTACACTGTCTATTTTGATTGCACGTTTGTCTCCTGCCTTTTTTCCACTGCTCCAATTTGGCTGCAGGTGCAAAGCCAGGTCTACGTTGGTGGTTCTTCAGAATTAGCCCACATTTTCTGATTTAGAAACAAAATCAGCTATTTTGAGCTGCATCTGAATGTCATCAGTTGAGAGCAAAAAAGTAAAATTTTTTTTTTTAAAAAGTACACAATAAGTGCAGTTTAAGCTGAATGTACAATAAGGAAAATATTGAAACAAACATTTATTAATATATATATATATATATATATATTTATATGAATAAATAATGTATTAAGTTAAGTTATTAAAATATTATAAAATGTTGTCAGCGAACTAGAGACCGAGAAGAAAGTAGGGGGCACTGCACAGCTTGATCCAGTGTACTCTTTGATGGAGTTGCTCGTTGTGTAATACGGCGTGTCCCGCAAAGGCTGTTCAGTCCGAAACGCTTAAGTATGACTAATTCATTCAAATCCATTCAAAGCCCAGTGTTTGAAAATGAAAATACCGCACAGTATTGACGGATTGCTGTAAAGCACAGCACACAGATCAGTAAACAGAATGACCTATAACGGTGCTATATTTCACCTTTAAAGTTATGGCTGTATAGTAGAGTTTGTCTATCAGCCAATGGGGTGCGTGAATGTGACGACGCTGATGACGCGGTGCTGTTTGGCGCGGAAGTTTGTTTTGTAACTTCGGTGTTTGGTCGTCTGTCGCTTCGTCTGCTCAGTAAAAGTATGTCTACCATTTTTTATAAAAAAAAGTTTTTGTCAACCAACAAAATTAACAATGACGTTAAAGACAAAAAGCACGTTTGTGTTCAAGTTAGTTAAAGTTGAACTGTGTCGTTTATTATATGGACAGTGGTTAGCTTCCTTCCCCCTTTTTTAAACTCCACTGTGTGTGTATGCTAGCCTAATATAACTATTAACAGCCTTCTGTCCTCCATATTTCATTAGATGATGCGCAAAAAGCGACGCTCCTCCGTGGATAAAGGAGAGGGAGCTCCTGCAGCACCTAGTAAGTTTAAAACGTGTATGAGGCAGATTTCTCCATGTATTCCCAAAAATGTCATCACAGTTTTGGGAGCAAAGCAGCATCGCTGTTGACACTGTTTCCCGCGAGAGAAGCTGTGTAGTTGTTCTGCGTTGGTTTCTTGTTTTCTTTAAGGTTTTTTTTAATCTGCTTTCAGAGGTGAAGAAGAGTCGCAGCGCTGCTGGTCGCCAGTCCAAGGAAGCTGCTCCAGAGGAGACCAATCAGTGTGTGTTTGTTGACTTTGTCAGAGTGGCCGGTGTCACCTTGAAACAGGGCGGCATGCCTAACGAGATTGGTAAACGCACTCAAGTCAGTTTCTAAACATAGCTTGGCTGTAAATGAAATGAGATGCTCACCCGCATCTGCTCGTATCCCCCTCCAGCTGTTGACCAAGTAGTGTTTCAGAGACGAATACAGCAGCAACTTCAGAAGAGCCCCAGGTACCCTGGTGTGAGTATAAACCGTCCAACAACCCTGCAGTAAACACAAAAATATAACAAAAAAAAACACATTTCCTACAACGTTTGGTGAAATCCCTTTTCATCTCTTAGATCATTCAAGAATTCATCACAGCACTGGAGTCTTATATGGAGAACACTGACAGGTTTAAGAACGGCCTTCTTCCATGTGTCCCACAGTCGTCTAATGGAGACTCCAGGTAAATGTCCCAGAAACACCCAGTGCATTAAGAGGCCACTTTTCAGAGCTCCACAAATTATGGAGGACACAGCTAGAAGTTGGGCTAAGCTAATAGCCGTAACAAACTGACATGTTTTCACGTGTGCTGCAGTTCTGTCAGCTCATTCCAGGAAAGCCTGCTGCGGATGTTGTTGGGGATTGAAATGTTGCAGGTGAGATTTTCTGCATTAACCTCTAAAAGTGAAAAGCAGTATATATTGATACAAATACAGTACCACAAATCCCCAATCACCTGTCCTTTTTTTTGTAGACTTCCATCATTAACACCTTGCTTGAGAAGCTCCCTGAGTACATGTTAGATAGGTCAGTATTTCCTGACATTCTGATGTACTAAGGAACTGTTTGGTTTAACATTTGGAATACTTTTATTACTTCTTCTTTTAAAAAAAAAAAATAAATAAAAATCTGTCTTCTTTACCTCATAGTACCAGCGATGGAGGAGTTAGTATCCCACGCATTATTATTAACCAACTCAAATGGCTAGACAGAGTTGTGGACGCCAAGGTAATCGTTTGTCTGATGACAAGCTTCGTTGCTTTTGTAATTGAAGGTGTGTCTGGCCTGTTGAGTTTGTCCTGTAATCACATGTTTCTTCTTATGTGCTTGTTTATCTTTGTTTTCTTCGTACAGGATTTGGCGTCGAAGCTCATGGAGTTGGTGTCAGTAGCTCCGGTGGAGGTTCAGGGTGACATCATCACCAGTTTACCAGAGATACTGGAAGACTCCCAGCACAATGACATAGCCAGGGAGCTCAAGTGTGTACACTAAATCTCTAAAACACATGTGTTGTGGTCAATCTGTGTTTTAAGGTTGCTCCTAATACCAGTCCTCTCTGCAGCTCTTTACTCCAGGAGAACACTCAGTTGACCGTCCCCATCCTGGATGCTCTTTCTAGTCTTAACCTTGCGTCTTCATTGCTGACAGAGGTAGTGTGCACATGCACATAAAAACACACATGTGCACTGGTAGCAGTGTGTTCTTACTTGTTGCTTCTCTGGTTTTTCAGGTCCGCGGAGCTGTTATGGCCACACTGGCTGCTGTGCAGCTAGAGGACCTCCCTGTAGTGGTCAAGTTCATCCTGCATTCTGTGTCAGCCTCTGATGCATATGAGGTCAGAGTGCTTAAGCAATACAAAAAATCCCCATACTAAAGTCATTTTACTAAATGAATGCATATGAGATGTGCTTCCCTGTTTTTAGGTTGTCTGTAATCTTCGGAAAAAGCTGGAGCTTGAGCAATGCATCCTTCCGCCTGTGCTGCAAGCCTCTCAGAGTCGTAGGAATAGCAAAGTAGCAGCCGGGTAAAATAACACACATTCCAATTAATTTACAGCCCAGCATCAAAGCATGTGACACAGGGCCTGTTTTGAAGTAAGAAATGTGGTTTGTTGGTGATGCGATCCAGTTTTTGATGTTTTTGATGCAGTTCCGCCTCCGCGGCAGCAGCTGGCAGCAGCCAGGACAGCATCACATTGATACTGGACTGCATCAAGTCAGCAGTGCGATTCCAGAAAAGCATTTCTGAGGCTTGGCTCAAGGTATGAAATTATTAATGTCCTTAATGCCTCTCGTTTAACTGATTGAGTAAGTTTCTCGTCTCCGTGACTTAAATGTGCTCCTTTTCCTCTTGCTCTCTTTCTCTCTTAAAAAAAAGGCCATAGAGTCTGTGGATGAGGTGGAGGACCATAAGGTAAATTCAGCATATTCCAAAATAACGTTAACTGAGGACTTGGTCCCATTCTTAAGTCTATACACTGGTTCTCAAACAGAAGGGTGCTATGGATCACCAGGTGAACTATTAATGACTGTATACATGAGAAGAAATTGAATTAATATTATAATTTATGCAGTTAAGCAAACAAGAATGTGCTGATTTTTATATTTAGTGACTGATTTGTGGGGTAACGAGCATGATTTTAGCTTCTGCACCATCAGAGAACCACGGACATCCAAGTCTCCACGATTAGAAAACTACTGGATAGTTACTTTTAACATTTGAAGCACATTTCTTCATAATATCTGGATAATTTTAGGGAAATTAATTTCTCATGCTTATAGTTCACTTGTATCATAGTGACTTGCACCATGTTGTTACTCATCTTTTCTGATGTCAGCTGTCAAAATTGGATGAAAAGGACATTTAGGAACCCTGTTTCTACACCACATTAAGGTTTTTATGCATCTCTTTGTAATATTTCTGCTCTGCCACCTTAGGTCATGGATCTGCTGGTGCTGCTCATCCTTCACTCCACTAATGCCAACCAGAGCCGACGGGGAGCAGAAAGAGTGCTGAAGGTCAAAGTGAGAAACGGACTGATCCAAGAGGCTCTGTTACAGAGAACCTTCAGGGACTATGCTCAGGTGGACCAGCCTGCAGAAATAGAAACTTATATATAAGAAGTGCCCAGTGCACTATTTGTTTTTGTTTTTTTATTTTTAAATACAGCATTGTGTTTATTATTTTTCTTCTTCAGGTCATGCGGGGGTACTTCCCCTCCACCCTTGCTTTAGCTCAGAGTTTGGTGCGCTCACCTGACCCCTGCGTGGTACCTTTCGGAGGACACATGTACCGACATGGGTTCACTGCGTTTGACTCTTATTGCCATCAGGTGAGATTGATAATAATTTGAATCATGCGTAAATGTTTCTGAATGCAAATTCTTCGGAGTAATTCAACCCTGTGGTATTTTAATAGGAGGTGGTGGGCTCTCTCGTGACCCATGTGTGTAGCGGTGTGGGTAGAGAGGTGGACGTAGCTCTGGAGCTGCTCTGCGGTCTGGTTAACGAGAAACCCTCAGAAATGGCCATGTATGCTGTTTTTGTCAAGGTGACGAGGCGATCTAAACATTGTAGCTGCAAATCAGATATACAACGCAAGCAGCGTGCGGACGATGGGTTTTCTTACCCAGCAGCGATGTTTTTAAAAAATTTTTGGTTCTGGTTATAATCAGTTATGATATTTGGCACAGGGAATCTTGGACTACATGGACAACCTCACTCCGCAGCAGATTCGAAGACTTTTTCACCTTCTGAGCAGACTGGCCTTTGGACAGAAGCAAGGATCTCACATCCAGGTGCATAGTCACGCATTCAGCTGATCCACATATTGGACAGACCAGCCTTCGGCACGTTTTCTGCTTTTTATTTTATTTCTTAGTGTCCGTCATCTACTGACGTAGGTTCTTCTGTTTTATTCCAAACAGGATGATATGCACATAGTGATCCGCAAACAGCTCTCCAGCACTGTGCCCAAGTACAAGCGCATTGGCATCATTGGTGCTGTGATGATTATAGGCAGCATGGGGGCCTTCAGGTAAAAGCCTGTTTGGCAAACATTAGATAAGCACATTTTTCGATGTCATCGCAGACTCTGTCCCTAACTTCTTTTGTCTATTCCAGATCCAAAGCAAAGGAGTCACAGAACGGGTCGCTGTCCCAGGAGACGTTCAGACAGGTATGTATTAGCCATTAAAGCAATCAGAATGAGTAGTTTGTGGCTCTGTTGATATATATATCTTTAAAGTGTCATTATCCTTTTTTACACAGACCTGATCAGCCAGTATTTACATGTAATTTAAAAAAAATATACGGTATCTTCTACATTGTAAAACCTTCAGAACCTTTCAAACTTTGGGCCCTTTTTTTTTTTTTTGGTTGAAGCAGTAATTTTTTAATTTGAAGTCTGTCACAGATCTGTGGTCTGTAAATGCATTTGTTTGTTTTTTCCCGCGGCAGGTGACGGCTCTGTTGGAGCTGGTGAAGTCGAGCAGTGAAAGCTCACCTGAGGCTGCAGCTCTTTATTATGATGAACTGGCCAACCTGATTTTGAGCTCTACTCTGGACCCACAGGTTCAGGTGTGTATCAGAAACTCACAAATCTTAATAGTTGTTTTCTCGCTTAAAAGTGCAATATGTAGAATATCTCACTCTAGAAGGGGATTGCTGCTTAAGAGGCTTTCTCAGATGCAATTTGTCATGATGTACTGCAGGCAATCTGGAGGCTACATTTACTAACTGTCTCATCATGAGGTACAAAGTAGTATTACGTGAACATGTAGGCCAGTGTAAGCTGGTTAACATGCTAACATTACTGGATATGATTACATAGATGTCTGAAACATCATAGCTTTTAATTCTTTTCTTTCTTTTGTGGTAGTTTCTATTTCTTTTTTTTAAACTATTTTTGTTCATTAATAACTGTACATATTATACTTTGAAGTAAAAAGTGATTTTACTGTAGTTTGTAAGCTGACACCTTCCTGCTATTTTCTTTATTTTACCAGGACATGATTGGAAAAAGTGTCCTTCAAGACTTTGAGGATGACTTTGTAGTGGACCTGGGCCCGGAAATATCAGGGTTAGTAATGATGACGTAGGAAGTAACTGTTTTCAGCGTACTGGGTTATATTTTTATGTAACTGGTATTACTGAGCCACCCTTTTTGTGGGTTGTTTTTTTCTTTTTCCCAGGTCCTTTCCCTTTCCGGCCCGTGCAATGTACAAATTGTATGAAGATGAGGATCAGGGAGGAATTGCCATCAACCTGATGCCTCTGCTGGCCAAAGACATCCAAAACAAAGGAGAGCTGCAAAATCAAGTCAATATTGCACATAAGTGAGTCATCCCCACGATAAGAAAATGTTAAATCAATAATCTGTTTGGCTTCTTGTCTTTACTGTATTTGATATTTCCTGTTTTTTGTGTCCCGTAGGAGCAGGCGAGTGTCTTCTCTGTGTTTGTCCCCATTTTTCCGGCTCCTGAGGCTCTGTGTGGAGAAGCGGCATCAGGGAGACTTGGAGGAGATTGACGGCCTTCTGGGTGAGGAAGAGGGAGTGACAAATACTTTTTGGAAACCGGTGTGTTCTTGTGTACTGTGGCTGTAAAGCAATTTATGCTTATTTGTTTATATGCTTCATTGCAGGGTGCCCTCTGATCCTAACAGACGTGGATGTAGTGGAGAAAGTTGAGAGCTTGTCAAAAGCTGAGGGGGAGTTCCTCTGTACTTTGCTCTTTCACACCATCAACTGGTTTAGAGAGGTAACTGCATGTTAATGTCGGTTCACTCATTTGGAAAAGATAAGGTTTGTGACTAAAGCCCCAGTCACACAGACCCGGTCAGCTTTTCCCCTAGTGGCTGGGCTCTAGGCCTGCGTGACTGGGGTCTAAAGCAGTAGTAGTAATAATAGTAATAATACATTTTATTTATAAAGTGCTTTTCAAGACACCCGAGGACACTTAACAATAGAATAAAACACATAATATAACAATGACAAAATGAAGAACAATAAAAACAAAAGTAGGAGATAAAATTAACAAACAGTGGGTTCACAGTGAATATGCAGATTTGAACAGATGGGTTTTGAGTTGAGATTTAAACTGGGGGGAGAGAACCAATGTTTCTTATATCTGGGGGTAGAGAGTTCACAGCCTGGGAGCAGAGCAGCTGAAAGCTCTGCTTCCCACGGTGGTGAGGTGGAAAGAAGGCACAGCAAGCTGGATAGAAGAAGAAGATCAAAGTGAGCAGGCAGAAGAGGTAGTGCTTAACAGGTCAGAAAGATAAAGAGGAGCAAGGTTCTGAATGGCCTTGAAGGTGAGCAGAAGAAGTTTTATCTGGAATTTCACAGGGAGTCAGTGAAGAACAGGGGTGATGTGCTGGTAGGAGCGGGTTCTGGTAATAATGTGAGCAGCAGAGTTTTGAACCAGTTGAAGCTTATGGAGGGATTTTGGGGGGAGACTATGCAAGAGAGAATTACAATAGTCAAGGCGGGAGGTAACGAGACTATGGACAAGAATGGACGTAGACTGAGTGGAAAGAGAAGGACGTAATCTGTTCGTGTTGCGTAGATGGAAATAGGCAGAACGGGTGAGATTATTGACGTGAGATTTAGAGGATAACTGTCTAGGATGACACCAAGGCTCTTAACCTGAGGTGAAGGGAAAACTGTGGATTATTATCAATAGTGAGTGAGAAATGATTTGCCTTCAAAAGGTTGG
>VURO01001560.1:4781-16525 GCA_015108175.1 Pelvicachromis taeniatus
AAAAAAAAAAGTGAACTAAAACAACATCTTTAAAGCAAATTCCCTGTTAAAAGATATATATCATTCTTTTTTTTTCTTTCCTTTTTTTCATTCCCCAGACGGTAAAAATGAACCTAAAAAGTGCAATAACACTCTAAAAATGTCTCATTTGGAAGGTCACATAAATATTAAATAAAAACCATTACAACAGGAGCTCAACCACAGCCATAGTGAATGGAAAACAAAAATGCAGTTTTTTTTTTTTCTCTTTTTTTTGTGAGACATTTTCGGTCTGTACAGTTTCAACATAAAACACACTCCCTGACACTTCCTCTATATCCCACCCCCCACCCAACCCTGACCCCTCCCACTGCTGCATCTGAGTGACTCATCATTTCCTCTGGTCAGTCCTGAAGCCCCCCCACCCCCCATCCAACAACCAAACATCCCCCGCGTGACTTGCCGGGCGTTAATCAAGACCTCTCCGGCTTACAGATCGATATGCTTCTGACTAAACAACACAACAAAAAGGACATTTTTTTTTAATGCAAAGATGCAAATGGTAACAAAAATATTTTTTTTTAAATATACTTATGACTGATCTATCATCATGGTCAGCTAATAGAAAAGTGCACTACCCACGCACAAACTTGATTCCTCCACATTGGGGCTAAAAATTACAAAGGGTTAAGCTTGGAGTCGGTGCTAGTTGAAAACACTTCTAGCAGAATGTCAGAGAGAACTGTCGAGGTTGGCGGCTTGAAAGGACGCCTGACTGCAGCTGAGACCGACCGAACCGCTACTGGTCGAATCCACGTATCATTGAGAACAAAGGAGAAAAAAAAATACCAAAGAGATGGGGACAAGCAAAATGTAACCCCTTTCTCTCAGTGTCTAATAATAATAATAATAATATTAATAATAATAAAATAATACAGAAAAAAGATCAAACGTTTGAAACACATCCTTTTCCCTTAGTGATTCATGTCCCTTTTGCTATGTATCCACGGCTCTACAGTTCATGTCGCCTGTGCCAGCAATTTCCTTTGTATATTATCTTTCACACACACGCGCACGCACACACACACTTACATATATAGTTATATAGAGAGATTTGTTTTTGTTTTTCTAACGTGTTTTTTTTTCTTTTTTGTCCACACACAAAAAAAGTGAAAAAATGAAAATAAATTAAAGTCAAACATGCACGCACACAAAAAGACTGATGTGTAGTAAAATGCTTTACATTGCTGTCCCATGTGTGAAACAGGGCCCTAACTCTGTGTGTCTCCATTCGTAATCTTTTTTTTTCTTTAATGCATAATTGAATTAATAATGTTGGTCATCTTGTAAACATCATAATAAATCATTTCGGGCCATCATTCTCGCCACGCTCTCGTTGTTTTTTGTCGTCGTCCGAAGTCTCTCGACATGATAAATGAGGCCACTTTCATTTTTCGTTCATTCATAGTATACAGAATTATTCTGCAGTTCTTAAACTCAGTTTGTGGTTTTTTTGTGTTTTTTATGGGTCAGCATCTTCTTGCTTTTCCAGTTGGGAAGCATCAGTGTGGTTAACGGAAGCATCGAAACTCTGCCCATTGTCTTTTTCACCGTCAGGCTCCGCCGTCGAATCATCGTTTGAGTCAGTGTTGAGATCATCCTCTGCCTCCTCTTCCTCCTCATCCTCCTCCTCTTCTTCTTCGTCCTCTTCCTCCGCCTGCACCTCCTCCTCTGGTGACATGTCATCTTCGGCCTCCCCGGATGTTCCTGTGGTGTCGTCCTGAGCTGCCGGCAGGCCCAGCTGGGTTGAGAGGTTGTGGGCTGATCGCGCTGCGTTGTGGTGGATCTTCTTGCTGAGGTCCAGGGAGTCGCTGAGGCCCAGACCGACGGCGTTCTTCAGGAAAAACAGTGAGCTGCTGGTATCTGTGCCCAGGTTGAGGGAGCTGTCCAGGTTGATGGAGGATGGCGGGTATGAGTGGTTATAGTCAGAAGCAATGCCGCCTGTCTGGTAGATCATGGAGGGAGTACTGGTGTTGATGTTGTGGGACAAACTGTGGAGGCCACCGGGTGAGGAAGTAGACAGACCCATGGAGGATGGAGGGACTGCCGCCACATTTCCTCCCAGGTGGTGCACCACTTCCTGCTTCGGCGACACAGACGGAATCTCGCCTCGCTCCTGCTTCTCGTGCTTTCTCTTGTGGGAATCCATCTGGGACATGCCAACCACTGTGTGCTTACACTCGGGGAAGGTGCAGTGGAAGTGTGAGCACTTGAGCTTATACTTGCAGTCAGGAACCTCGCAGTCCGCGCTGGAGCTGAACTGGCAGAAGCCAGCAGCGCTGATCACGTCTTGCTTGCCGTGGTGCTTGCGGTGGGCCGTCACCTTGGTGCTGTCGGTGCAGCGGAAGCCACAGCGCAGACAGTGGAAGTGGGTGCTGTTGCCTGAAAACTGGCAGTCAGGAAAGTTGCAGCTGAGCGAAGACTTAAAGCGCTTGAAGTCGTCCAGGACCAGGTTGTCTACGCGGTCGTGGTGCTGGGCGTGCTTGTACATGTGAGTGCGGCCGCAGAACTTGTAGCCACAGTTCTCACGAGTGCAGTGGTAGTGGGTGACCTTTAGAGAAAACTGGCAGCTGGAGTCCTTGCAGTTCTCGTAGAGGTCGTAGCGCCGGAATCCGTCCAGCATCATCCCCTCGTCCAGCATCTTACGTGACGATGCGGTCTTTCGGCGCTTGCCAAACGGGGACATGTCCTCGATGATCCAGAAGCGCTTCTTTGCACCAGTGGCTGTGGGAATGGAGATGGTGTTGCCTAAAAGCAAGAGATAGGCATGTCAAAAAAGTAATCCTAAATAAATAATAAAGTCCACAGACTTACAAACAAGTGACTGTCCTGGTTAAAACCCTAATGTCCGACCCCGCTCAGCCAGAAGTTGTTCACAGCTGAGTAAGCACAGCTAGCCACTATATTTTTAATCCCTAATTTCCAGAATGATTAAAGAAGGAGGAGGCGGGGGGTTGATAGATTGACTGTAAGACATGACACTTTTACAGGGTGTCTCGGGCCTCCAAAGAGAGGCGGAGTTGGGAGTTTTAACCAACCCTCTTATCTCCATGTTTGTTTTATGAGGGGCACCCACCTTTTTGCAACACCCTGGGGTCACTGCTAATGATGTGCTCCCTGTTCTGCAAGACAGGAAGCGGTGGGCCTCGATAAAACTTGGGGCAAGATTAAATAAGAGCTTGCTGATGCAGCCTTGTTAATGGAAGCTAAACAGGGCCCAGGGTTCACAGAACAGGTGCCAAATTTACTGCTGTCTCTCGCTAAATCCTAGTGATACTAAAAGGGAAATTACGCACATAAGTGCAAGTCAAGTGATTACAGACATTTTTTCTCCTGTTACTGTACCCACACAGTAAGCATGCACGTTTCAGCATTTCAAAGCCAATGTTCTTTTTTTTTTTTGCATGCTTTCTTTTTTTTCAGTTTTTTCATAACAACAGTGCAGAGTGAGAAAGGCTGGATCACACAGTTAAATGCTGCACAGGACTCAGTAATTGAGAATGACAGCTGCAGTGTTGGTTTGCGCCGGGGATAAGTACCTGCAGCATCCTGCACTATAGGGACGTCATTTTTAACCGGAGACGGAGTGGCAATGATGGGGCTGAAAGCTGGTGTGTTGGTTGGCATGACAACACTCCGAGTGGCTCCCAGAGAGGCGCTGAGCAGAGAGTATGACAGACAGGATGGAGAGAGGAGGTATGGGAGTGAGGGGAGAGGAGGTCGGAGGAGAGCAGGAGAGAGGGATGGGGCCTGGGACTGCAGGCCAGGCTGAAGAGCGGAAGGAGGAGGAAGAGGAGGTGGCGGTAGTGGTGGTGGAGGAGAGGAAGAAGGTGCATTCTGGGTAGCGCTAGTGTCAGCAGGGGTGGTAGGAGCAGAAGTGGTGGTGGGGTAGCCTTGTCCTGGAGAGACAGGTTGACCAGAGAGGGTGAAGGACAGGCAAGAGGGAGAAAACACACACAGACGGGAACAAAGACAAACACGGGGGCCAAATCGCACACGCGCGCACACACACGCGCACACACACGCGCACACACACACACACACACACACACACACACACACACACACACACACACACACACACACAGAGGGATGGGAGGCAAAAAGGGAAAGATAAAAGATAAGAGAATGATACAAAATGAGGCCCATTCAAGACAAAGTAACCCAGCCAAAACAACAACGATGAGAGTAGTGGATATTTCTGGCAATACATGGAGAAATGTGAAAATCAGAGACAGGCTAAGATTTAGGAAAAAATATAGAGGAGAACCCGTTTATTCAATAAGTTTGAGGAAAAAGAGGCTGTTTCTCATTTCCTTTCTCCCAAAACTCCAACCACTAAAAGTGCTAAAGTAGACATAAAGCCACAGGGATGATCTCTGGCCAGAGGAAAATGTAATAAGCTACATACAGTGCAATATCTCAAACCACTGATGTACAAAATGGAGGTTTTATGAGGATGACCAGGCAAACTGAAAACTGTCTTGTCCACAACTCCCAACATAAGAATATAGCATTGTCATCAACCACATAAATTTTAACTAATGCGTCTATTGATTGCAAGTCAAAGTCGTGATTGGAGGATGCATGAGATGACGAGTTGCTGGCTTTCTGGGTGACGTGTGGGCTGAGTGAAATGTGATGTTCAACGAGTTAAAAACACTGCGCTGCGTTATTCTCCTGTGGACTAAACTGCGCTAAAGGCCTTACATGCTGACGAGTCAGAGTCTGAGTCACGTGGTCTTACCTGCCGGAGAGCTGTCGTTGCCCACAGGTGTGCTGGTGCAGCTGCGGTCCTGGTTGGAGGATTCGGAGGAGAGGCCCAAGGGGCTGCCTCCTCCTCCCATGTAGTCCATGTAGTCATCATTCTCATCCATGATATTGGAGTAGTTGGAGCTGATGCCAGGCTGGGTCGTTATGGACCCGTGCACCATACCCGATGCATGCTGCTGCATCTCATCTGCCCTGCGGCCGAGTGACATCACCTAGAAAACAAAACAAAATGTAAAAAGAGCATTAAAAAATGATCACACAATGACTTATGAAACAAACGTCTTGGGTTCTAAAGAGTCATCAGCGCAGGTGTTGGCTCTTGGCATCCAACCAAGCATTTCTCAAGACGTCAGAAGTATTTTTGGAAAAAACGAACTTCATACTTTTGTCATTATATGAAGGCCAAAACAAAAAAAACTGTCTGAACAGAACTAGAAAATCCACATTTATATCCACAAAGGCTACATCCCGCACCTACTGCAGAGGTTAACTGAGGAAATTGCGTGTAAAAGAAACTTCATCAAAAGAATGCCATGAGTGATTTGTTATTGACTGGTATGACAGGATATGAGCGGTACTCTCTTTTTTACAGAACATCACGTCTTTGTTAGTCTTTTCTTGAATATGACTCAGAAAAAGGAAACAGAATGTTAAAAAAGAAATAGATATACAACGAAAAAACCCCGACTAAACCAGGTACACAAGTTACAAAGACGGCGTAACCACCAGTACGCTAACAGCTGTTGTTATTCGTGACCTTAAAAAGAACGAAAGAAAGACAAAATCAAAACGAGGAAGGACTTCCGCTGCTTAACGTTTGTTTTTACACTTCTTTAAATGTTTTTATCCCTATTTTTCTCTTCATTTTATGATATTGGGAGATTTTGAGAGTAGTCCTTAATGGATGGGGAGCTTTTTTTTCTTGTTTTTCATCTTCTTACAACGAAAACCACAAACAATGGTGTGTTTGTGAGAACATAAAATTCAGATGAAAAACACAGACAGACAGACACTTTATCAATCCCATGAGGGAAATTAGCAGAATAATAAAAGCAGAACTGCAGATCAGCAGAACAACACAGTGAATATGGGAGGGAAAAAAAGATCTGTGCCGTATATATGTGAATGTATAGTGAAAAAGGAAAGACGGATATAAGAATATGCCCAGTTGGTAGTGCAGTGCCGTGTTTACCTGAGAGGTGAGCTGGTAAACACCGTCACTAAAAATAGAAGAACTGAGTTCCCCAAATGCTGAACAATATCTAGTCCTTCCTGTGTTTTTACAGTGTAAATGAGCAAAAACAACAATATATAGTATAGAAGTAGAGTAGTTAAGGGAACGTCTATTCACTATTTAATCTCCCAGGAAAAGGGTGTGTGCTTTGTTAAAATATGTTTGAGTAAACTATTCAACACAGGCTTCAGACCGTTGAGATGTTTAGCCTGTATTTTTATAATCCCGCTTTTCAAAATGTGTCACATGTCGCCGTTGGCGTGCTTGTACCTGGGATGGGACTCTGTCAAAGTTCTTCCCCAGCATCCGCCTCATGTGCTTGCGTGCATGTGAGGTCATCTGGTGTTTGAGCAGGAAGGAGAACTGGCAACCCTCGCGGATGCAGTGGAAGTGGCTGTTGACTTGGTTATACTTACAACCTGCAGGATAAAAAAGAATAAAGTAAGAGCTTAATTTATCTTTGGCTCACAGTGCGGCGTCCAAAAAAAGGCTGCCCGCCCCAAACGCAATATTATCAGTGTGACGGCGTCACGATACATCAAACACCAAGTGAAATATTTTTAGGGTTTTTTTAATTTCATGATATAGCTGTGACAAAAGAGGGATCGGGTTTCAAAGTGTTTCGGAGTGTACATGTAGGAGGAATATTAGATCACTCCGGTGTCATACTGAGCAAGTCAAGGCTTCTGTGCACTAAACCTGTGGAGCTCTTTTATTACACTGACATGCTTTATTCAATTAGGAATTTACATAAATAAATTCTCATTTTCTGTGGGCCAATAATGCACACACCCCTGCAAACCAAAGTAAATATACAATTATTCCCATATTAAATTCATTTTTCAAAGTATCTCCATTGTCATTTTTTCCCCTTTTGTTCTCCGCTGTGCTGTTGTCTGCTCTATATTCTTCTGCTCTTTTCCAGTGTTTTAACCGGTCTAGCTCTAATTGCTTTATGATTTCAAATTAAATGAATGTGCCGTTTTGTGCCTGTTAATCAAATACCATTATATAAAAGCAGGCAGAAATAATTGAAAGAGTAACATGCTGGGCAGGTGCTAGCATGTCAGTAACCATGGCACCCACTTTAAGAGAAAAAAACATGTCTGTGTCATCAAATAGCTTTTGCACACACAACGCTTTAAACACGCAAAGTTGAGCAAATAACAGTAACCCCCCGTGACACGGGAGGGCCTTTTGTGAGACAGAAACCAGGTAACATCAGCAGCGGTGCTCAGTTTAATGTTGCTGCCATGGATACTGGCAACCCATCAATTCTTTATAACTGGAGAGCTAGCAGTGGTAATCCTTTCTGTTTTTTTTCCCCTCCAGCCCAAACAATACACTTGGCAGATCAGGCTGGGGACAAAAAACAGCTGTTTAGGGCCTGGTTTTGTTTGCTTTGTTTCTGCGCTCTGAAAAGCTTGTGTAACCGCCTGAAAAAAACAGATCACTTTTAATTCATTTCTGTGTGATGGCAGCGGTGGCTGTGAGGCGCAGCTTCACAACACAAACAGGCTAAACCAGACAAGCCAGATAATTAACAAACACAAACCTAATTGCTCATTTCTGACAGGGGCAAAAGAAAGAAGAAAACAACCTGGATGTGATTGCCCTCTTTGACATTATTGCTCATATAGCACGGGCAAGGCTACCTCTGGGACTCGAGGTGCCACTGTGAATATGCAAAATGCGGCAACAAAAACCTACGAGGCAGACTTGTTTCATGCTTCTTAAAACCCCTCGCAATGCATGACACCGTGTTTGCCAACACTGGTCTCTCTCCCTTTGTAAACACAGGGAATATCCTCTTGCAACAGACAACACAAATTAGTCTACATCTTTCTCAACGTAACACCTTTAATCCGCACATCTCTCCTGGCAAAGTATTTTTTAAAAAGCCGCTCGGGTTGACACAGCTTGATGCGAGGCAAAGACAAAGAGGGAGAAAGAGACACAAAACTTTTACAGGATCAGAAGTTTTTTTCCTTTACTGTTTTCTTCCTTACCCAGCCTCCCGCACTCCTCCCTCTTGGTGAAATATTTGAAGCCATTAGCGGCGCGACGCTCTGCCTTCTCATGCTTCTTGATGTGCCACGGCAGCTTGGTGGTGATGTTAGTGACAAAGAAGCAGCCAGGCCGCAGACAGTGATAGTGGCCCCTCATTCTGAACTCGCAGTGCTGCAGTGGAGACACATAATTTCCAATTTCATGACTCAAATGTCGTGAATGTTTGAAAGCCAGAGGAGCTGATTAATTTTTATTTGATCCTTCTTTGTGTGCAAAGTTTAAGCGAACACTACACACGGTTCTTCTAAAAAAGAAATGAAATAAATAAATAATCAACACCTCGCAGTCTTTTCCTCTCCGGTTATTTGGTACAATTACTTTGCTTTTCCAGGCATCCCACAAACACCCCTCCGCTCTAACATGTCTGTACGCCACCATCTGTTTGCGAGGCCCAAATCCCAAAGGACCGGGCCAAATAAGATATCTTCTGAGTTCAGGAGATGGAGACTAAGGATGGGGTGAGAAGAAGGGAGAAGGAGGGGGAGGAGGAGGGGGTGCGAGCTTTTTGTGAGAGGGGTGATTTTCGACACATTAATGAATTCATTTAAACGGTTTTCCAAATACGGGCTCATGAGAGCAGGCAGGGGCTGCCATTTAGGTTTCATTTGCGAAGCATTCCCCTGATTTTTGCCCTATTCCAGACAGCCTTGTTTACTGTGCAAGTGACAATGATTTATTGGGTAATATCAGCTAAATTGGCCTTTTCTGAGAGGAGAATGCGGCAGTCAAAATGACATCATTGACATATAAACAGGCATTACTGGGGTGAGTCGACTGTCTTTCTCAGCAGAGATGGAAGACAGGGAGCAGTGGTTGTGAAAGCCTTGAGTCAAATAACCTCAAATACCGGTCTAATAGATAGCATACTTCATGCTTAGAAACCTCTGGGAGATGACAGTAGGTGATTCAGCTCCTGGCTGAGTTATCAAGCCACACTCACCTGGTTGGGACAGAGACACTGAAGAGAGTAGTAGGAAAACTGGTCGCGGACGTTGACCAGGTTGTTGTTCGGGTTGATGTGGTCCAAGCAATGGGATTCTGCCTTTCCAGAGGTCTTACACACATACTTGCAATTTCCAAACAAGCAGTGGAAGTGGAACTTATTGGAGTATTTACAGTCAGTAGCCAAACATGGATCACTGAAAGGGGGGGGAGATATAATCAACTTGTGAAAAGTAAGAAGAAAATCAGGACACTGTGTACAAAACCCAGAGGGTTCCACATACTTTTCTTGAAACTGCAGGAAACCAGGTTTGACTTGTGGCTTAGCATTCTCCAGAGAGGTGGTAGCTAGAGGGGAACTGGATGGCAGGTTGGGCATTGACGCTGGCATCTGAGGGATGCTGCCCGTCAGCTGCTTCCAGGCCAGCAGGGAGGGGGGAGGAGAGCTGTATCCGCCAGAGGAGGAAAGGTGTGCAACATCGATGGAGGGGTTGTTGGCCATAGAGACGGGGGCAACGGGCTGCAGCTGGGTGCCCTCACCGGAGTCCTTGCCCTCACCAAACAAAGGCTCCGACTTCACTTTCAAGGTGGCTCGGAGGTGGAAGCTGAAAAACAAGATGGAAGCTCTTTTTTATACCGATCGATAAAAGCCAAAAACTAAAATGCAGAGAGCGAGGGTAGCGTGACACTCACTTAGCATGTTTTATAGCCCCGTCCACAGTGCTGAAGAGGGCACCGCAGTCCTCTACCAAGCAGTGAAAGTGAACTTTGTGAAGGAAGTCACAATGAGCTTCACAGAAGTCGTCAGTGTCAAACCTTAACAGAGACAGATAAGGAAGACTGTAACTTTACTGCTGTTTAAGGAAAACACAACCTATGAGGACACCGGGCTCAACTCTACACCTGACGGTAAAGGTCTGCTGGTCCGTCATACTGTAACCACCGCACTGTCATTTCCAATTCCTGCAAGAACGTGTTCTCTATTTTTCAGTGGGGGGTGGGGGGGGTTTCCACTGATACAGTATGTGAGGAATAGCATTTACAGGAAAGACCTTCCAAGGACGTGCACTACTTTTTAACATTCTGACTGTTTTCTCACTCTCATAATGAATCCAGTGTTTCTGTGCATTTTCTGTGTGTTGTTGTTTTTTTATACCTGCGAAGGTATGTCCTCCAGATCTCGGTGGCTTTTTCTGCTAGGGGTCTCTTCAGTACTTTGCTAAGATACTGTGCTGCCTCCGAGGAGTCACCACCCTCGCCGGCCTCTAGCTCTGTCTTCAGGTTCATTGCATTGAAGAGGGCAGGGTTCACCTGTGACATCTATAAAACATACAGCACAAAAACCACCAGGCGCTGGGTTAGCTGAGCACTTTCGTACGATAGTGAGAGTATGAGAATGAATTCTCTTTCTCTCTCTCTCTCTGTCACACACACACAAACATGCACACACACACACACGGTTTGGTAGAAGCTAAAAAGGGCAGCCAGATTTACAAACATCCGGGCTTTTGCTTGAGTGCAGGCCAAGCGTGTTTGCCAAGCATCCTCTGGGAGCTACTGTTAACCCTTTTATGTAATGTGGTGGCTTGCAGCAAACCAACAAAAAGCTGACACGGCAACAGTTGAGTTGCTAGACAGCGGGTCGTCTCCGCCGTCTGGGCGCAACGACTGCAAGTGTAAAGGTAAGCTGTCCTCGAGAAAGGTTAAAACGACCACGTGCACTTAGGTGCACGGAGGCGGGGAAGCTTGCGGAGGGGGGTAAAGAGTGGAGGAAGTCATGATCAGTTGGAGAGAGTAAATAAATGGTGGCTGATCTGCCATTACATCATCAACATGATGGAAACCACCTGGCAAATTTGTACGAGTCAGATAAGATATATGACTAAGACAATGTCCATTTTAATCTTCACAAAAAATATACAGATTTAAATTTCCATACGCTAACATTTAGACTTGTTAAAAAATGAGGGCAGCGCCTTCCTGCTTTTTTTTTTTTTTTTCCTGCGCTGACTTTTTAATCAAATAATTTATAAACCCTATGAATAAATGTAGAGTGAGGCAGGGGGAAGAAAACGTATAAAGGAGGAGGAAAAATTGGACGGCGAGTTCAAAACAGCTCATCAAAAAACAAACATCTCTATATATCTGGCATGGCACCCAGCTACTGCTTCATTGTATTAATTTGTGAGAGGTGCAGCGAAAATTACACTCTATGAAAAATGGCTGGAAAATTTAAATGATACAAACTCATCTTATTAGCCGTGAAACATTAAAAAACAAACAGGCCCCTTCGTGTCCCGCTAATTTGTCTTGGGATGAAAGGCGTTTGATGGATGGATCTTACCTTATTCATAAGCGAGGATAAAAGAGATGTATTCCCTGGTACAGGGTGTCCGTTTGATTCATTACTGGAACAAGGAAAATGAACAATGTTTAGTCAAGATTTGCATGAGAACAGTAAATATTACTATTTATCACGCAAGGTGTGCCTGTATAATGAAGAAGAAAAATGCTGTCTTCTTAAGAAATAAGATCTGGTGTGGGTTGGAGGGAAGATTGGAGTTGAAGGTTTATGTAAACATCCCTCTCTCTCACACGCACGAAAAATAAATAAATGGAGAAATATGTGGAGGATTTTCAAATTGTATGCACATTTATATAAATTAAATATTTTGTATATAACCAG
>VURO01001560.1:42600-53633 GCA_015108175.1 Pelvicachromis taeniatus
CACCGCTCCCCTCTTGTTTTTTCTTCCCTTTTTTTTTTTTTTTTTTATCAATAAAGCACTTATTGCTTTTAGTCTAGAATTTGACCTTGCACATTGTCTGCTGTCTTTCTGAGGCTGCTGACCTTGAAGGACCTGTTTGGACTATTTCACTTCAGTTCAGTCCGCAGGCTGTTAACACAAGCCCTCAGCCAAGTGCCACGCTCCCGTCACACCGCCGTAAAACACAAACAAGACACTCCAGGACAAAGGCAGACACAAACGGCCCCAGTCACACACTCGCTGAATGCACAGGACAATGGCTGAGGAAAACAATGTATATTACGAGCGTAGATGGAGGACGAAAGACTCTGAACTTGAGGGCAATCAGGCAGGAAAGTTGAGATCTAAGGACAAATACGCCCTCCAGCTTCATCACAAACAGGGTAATTATGGGATTTTCCACAATAGAGGACAAGCAAGCTAAAATGGTCTAAGGGAGAGAAAAAAACAATCTGACATGAGTGACAAGAGTCATTCTGACAGCTACGTACCAAAACAGCCAACTTTTATTCAGTTTGCTGCTTAGGGTAATTCATGGGACACACGGCCAACTTGTTAAAATTGTACATCAAATCTGGACTCACAGCTGGCACCAGATGATGACTTAATTTGCAAGTGTGTTGCAGAAGGCCAAAAAATAAATAATAAAAAGATGGGCTTTTAAAAATACACAATTGCACACGGCCCCATGCTTCCAGAGACTGAAACAAGGAAAATGTATTCTTGAAGCTTTGTTTTGGAGCTCGTACTCAGCTTCAAGACACCGCGAGTGCAATTTGATAAGCCAACCGCCATGGTAAATGAGCAGACGACCCCTGTGTCCCTCCCTCACGGTTGCTGTTCTTGGTGAGGGAGCAAGGCAGTGTGGGTAGTACAGTGCAGAAGGGGCTCAGCGGTGCACCTCTCGAGGGCCCTTGAGCTAATATCTGTACAGATTAACTGCTTCAGTTGTATTTTGGTCACGGGGATCTCTCCTTGCCTTTGTGGCTTGTTGGGAGGGAGCAGGGGAGAAGTGTGCCGAGTGTGTGTATTACGCTCACGCAGTGTTAGTTGTGCTTGTTCTTCAGCAGTGAAGTAAACGATCTGCTCGCCTAAGAGGTCAGCCGCCCCTGGACTGACGTGTGTCACTCCACATTATTATCTTGGGGCCGTATTTCATTTACCAGAATCCAAAAGTACGCCGCTAAGTAAGTCTTCGACACCCTCTTACAATCACCTACCACCCTCTGTTTCTCCACAGGACACACACGTAGGCGCGCGCACACACCCAGTGTCAATCCTCCAGGGTAAACTCAGCACACGCTGCTCCATTAGTTATCAATTAATTCTGGAAATCTCCACCTGGCATGCACATGCAGACGAAGCCAGCGCAAGTACGTAGCGCCAGTCTCGACAGGAAGTTGAGGAGAGCGTGCCTTATTTGACTACGAGTGTGGGTGAGAGAGTGTGTTTGTGTGTCCATGCGGGTGGCACTTTTGTCCATGAGGTTAACCTTGATATGAGGCCCTGTCAGGCCAGATAATGTCAATCAATGACAAGCCCTCACAGATAACCCCTAATGTGAAGCCTAAAAAGCAAAGCTGTTTAGATCTTTAGACATGCCCCCTTTCACCAGCATATGAATTGCATTACAAGGAAATGAGCTGTGGCATTTCTTTAATAAGACTCTTAAGACATTTTGACAGCATATAAGGCCCTGTGCCGTTAAAAAAAAATTAAATAAGGCCCCTGCTGACAAAGCCTCCTCACACACGGCAGCGCTCTGATGGGCAGACCCAAGTTCCTGTTAAGTGGAGGAAAGGAAAAGACAGGGGGGTGGGGGGTGAGAAGGGTGGACCTTTCCCTCCTCTTTCTTTTTTTTCCCCCTTCCCGGCTCTCAGGGACTTCTTAATTGATTTCCAAGGTTATGTTTCAAATTTGTTTTTCAGCTACGGAGGCCTTGCGAATGAGAGCTCGAGTCAATGTTTTTCATCAATTCCCCTAAATTCGGCCTGGTTCACACCGCTCGCCTCAGATCCTGCCGAACCCCACTCTCGTCCCACCTCCTTCCCTCTGCCATCCCCCTTTATGCCCTTTTTTTCCTGCTCTCCTCTCCTTGAAAAAAGAAGGAGGTGACATTAACAAAACAGCAACAAAAAAAAAAGAAAAAGAAAAGAAAGACGTATTTCCAGACAGGATGCCTGCGCTGACAACATCGATCTCCGGCTACCATTAAAACATTTGCTCTGCCTGACAGAGTTTTGTCTTTTGGACTTTCTATGCAGCATAATGAATCACAGGTGCCTGTTAAAATGTCATCGTGGGCAGCTTTGCAGCCAGTCTAAATAACAATAATTCAGCCTTTTTTAACCACTTTTCACAGTTTTTGTATTCAAATAATTCAGGAAGCACAATTGCATTTTGATGAAAATACACTGTTTCTCAGTTTAAAGGAGGAAGTGATAAGAACGAATCTTCCAGCTTGCAGGAATTTGCATTTTTGTTGTTTTTATTTTTTTTATATCCCATGTGACTACGAATCTCCTGCCACAACTTTAGATGCTATGCTCTAGTTTTCTGACAAGCAGCATAGATGTGACTACGGGGTTTTGTGATCATACAAGACATTTCAAGGTGTTTATTTGTACCGTGTGTGGTTGGGAAAGTGTGGTTCGGTGCACAAGCCACTGTAAACATACTGTATATGTTAAGTAAAACTGTTGTAACCAATATTAAGTGTGTGCTGGTGTGTTGCATGCCTGTTTGCAGGTTTGTAAACAGCACGGCATTGTGCTCTGAGCCCTCCTCCTGCTCCTGTATGTGTCGTGGCTGCAGGTCACATCATTTGCACTGAGATGCCACACAGTCCAAAAAAAAAAAAAAGCGAAAAGAAAATGCACACTGACATTTCACCGAGGTGAGGAAAAAGTGATCCATGGTGAGGATAATAAATACTCCACTGTGTCAGTGACAGCAGGGAAAAACAGCGTGGTTTACCAAAAAAGTTCAACACGAACTGGAGGCAGAAATAAATGTGGCAGTTTTCACTTAAAACAGGAACATTTGTGTTTCTGGGAGTTCGGTGGAGGGAGGAATGTGCTGTGACTGAATTTGAAGGTGTGATAAAACAACACTCACAATAAGGGGAAAAAATAAAAATGAAAGAAGCTAAGCTGCTTTACAGGAAAAAAGAATGCTGTCTATTTTGGGTCTCAGTATACAAAAGGAAGTGCTGCTAAGTTGACTCAAACAAATAAATTTGCTTTTGATAAAACCACAGCAACTACTTTTGCATTCTACACCAAACCCACTTTGTTTCCTGCGTCTTTATCTTCATGACTTGCCACATTTGTGAGAAGCCACTCAGTAAATTGTCAAGCACAAACAAGCGAAGGCTTTAAAATGGTGCAGTGTTGATGGCTTAAAGTGTAATTTTATTTGAAAAGTGACAGTTTAAAGGAAGCCAACACGGAGCGCTTGCCTATTTGCGCTGCAACCAGCTGCCCGCTTTACATTTCTGCAACATTAATATTCCTCTTATTATTATTTTAAAGTGAAAACGGATACTCTGTTGAAGTGCAAATCTGATGAATTACAGGAGCAGATTGCTGCTATTAATTATTAAAACCTATTTTATAAATATTCAGGTCTGTCATGCATCTAATAATGAACGCTTTAGAGGAGGTTACTTCCTGCGCGCATCCTAATGTGTCAGAAATATCGCTTTTAATCACACTCGTGTCAGAGAGTGTGCCGGGTTTGAACCTGCCGAAAAAATCCAACAAATCAAGGAAACTCAGATGGCCAACTACTGTGCTCATCACAGCTTTTCCGTTCCTGCTGTTTCGCACGATCCAGGTTTGTCTCCTGCCCCGTCTAAAGACGGAGTGAAAACCTCCCAGCTCTCTGCTGCATTCTTACTGTGGTAATTTGAATGGAGAATAATGCATCGGCAGCACTCTACCTTCTGGACACACCTAGTCCCAGTGCTACTGCTGCCATATGCCGTGTTGATACATATTCATAACACTTTCTCGCGCGTGTGAGCGATGAGGCTTAAATGAGTGTATCACAACTTCAAATGGGAAAGAGCGGGGGGAGTGAAAGGAAAACAGAAAAAGCCGGGCACAAAGAAAGTTGGACAACTCTTCCCCTATTTCCCCGTTTCTTAATCCTTTTCCTACAAGGAAAAAGTTCAGGTGTTCGGGTGCTGGGAGGCTACCACAGTGCTTTTTGCGAGGATACACGAGAAGCTACGGCGTTCTGGGTTCGGCTTCCAGAAGCTGCGTGAGGCGGCGACTGTCAGTGGTTGGATAATCTGTCAGGTGGGCCGGATGGCCTCGCTGGTAGGATGAGAGTCAACAGCGCTGTAGCACGACCTCCATACACCCCAGCACTGTCTACATATGCTGCATAGGGCATACACACAACCTGATAGACGCACACACAGACACACTGTGGAGCGCTCTAAGATTAACACTGTCAGAGCTACAATGATACCCCTTCATTATCTGCACACGGGACCTCCTTCATGCGCTTGCTTGCCTCACTGTCCTCTCCACTGCTTCTCTGTGGAGGTAGTAATTACTAAAGCTAACATTTCTTTCTCTCTGCGCCTCCACCTACCCTCCACTTCCCCATCATTTCTTTCTCTTTATGCAGCGCACTCAAGTGCCTTGCCAGCTTTTTGCCAACTGATGACACAGCTGAAGGTACGCCACTGTTGATGGCAGTACCAGTGTGACTCCCCGCGTGTATGTGTGAGCGCCGTATTATGAGATTATGCCCAGCTGATGTGCAATAAAGGCGCAGTGTGCTACCCCAGATTCAGATCAGTCAGCTGGGGCAAACGCTCATTGTGGTACAGCAACGGAGAAATTGCTTGATGTACTACTGCAGTATCTGTTGTACTATACATTGTTGGTGTAACAGGCTGGGATCAGAGAGATGTTCCCTCTTTCATGGCATTTTTCATTACCAACAATGCTCTTGCTCTATAGCTTTCTTCTTCCTCTCCCACTGGATCTATGGCTTTATCAAAGGTGATAGCTTGCTCAGGCACATTTTCTCAAACGTCTTCTTCAGCCAGCCATTTCCCAAGCTGCTCTCGGGTAAACGTCACTCATAAAAACTGGGGAAGAGTTGATGGTGAGATCAAAAAGGGAGGAAGGACAGCGAGGAGAACGGGGAGACGGAGGGAAATAGGAATGATACCCTCCTCCCCTGCCTGACACCAGCAACTGCTGAGGGTAATTCCTCCAAGCAGGGCCTCTGTTTTCAGAGGCAAATACAACAAAACGCAGGGCGCTGCCATGAGACATCAAAATGGGCGACTTTGACTTCAGAGGGTCTTCAGATGCTTGAGGAGTTGTCAGTGTCGAGCCAGTGGGACTGAACAGAGAGAACAGAAGGTACCAGCAGGCTGTTAACAACCAATACGGGAACCACGCCAGAAAGATCGTCTCCTCCCAAAATGCCAGTCGGCACCAGATCACTAAAGGCTTCCACCATACTGTAATATCCCACCTGAGCACTTTCATCTGTTCAAAGTTAAATGGCTTAAAAGTTTATCAGCTGCTGTATGCCAGCTTTGTATGTGATGGGTGCTGCTTGGTTATCTGTTTATCACCAAGATTACCCGAAACCTACATAAAACCTGGAGGATAGAAGGAGTATGTTCAAGCATGAATGTTTTCCATTTTAGTGTGGCCTTTGATAACTTTTTTTTATTATTATTAGTGGCGGCTCTTCTAGCTGCACCACTAGGATGAGATAAGTTTGAAATGTAGTTGCCTTAAAGGCAGAATGGCATTTTTTAAAGACTGAAGCTTCAACAGGTGCCTCGAGATAATTTATCAGGAATTTTATGCTCTTTGCTTTACAGAGATTTTCATCAGCCAATCAAAATACTTGTTTTGTTCTTCGGAGACCTGAGCTGTGTTGTGACACGCTGAGAGGGATGTCCGCGTTTTCCCCTGTGTTGTTCCCGCTCATTCTTGGAGCATTAGGCTGACTCTAAATAGCCTGGAGGAGATTAGGGTAGCTCATATTCAAATGCACTTTTCTTCTAAAACCCTACTCCACGAGTGGGCCAAGGAGATCAGTGCAGGAGCCTGGTGAGATGGTAGTCAGAGACGATTCTGTCACGTATAAATCAGCACAGAGGTGGAAAAGAGACAGAGAGGAAGAGGAAGAGGGAGAAAGGCTGAGGTAAAAGACAAACAAGTGTTGGCTCTGCTATATGAGTTTAGTTAGCTAGAGAGTTAGTGCATGAGTTACGGCTAGCGAAGGGCTGAGGGACGCTGTATTTATGAGGGGACTGAGTGAGTGTTAAATCCCTGGTAAGAAATAAAGTCGTCCCTGAGCGAACGGGGGAAACATTTCACTCAGTCTAAGAGGTGCCTTGAAAAAAAATGAAAGCCATCCCTCTTTCAGGGGAAGCACTAGTCTACATTCACTAAAATTGCTTTATTCCTTAAAAATGCCATAGATCACATCCAAGTGGACAGAACCTCATATTTGAATAGAGAAGAGGATTCTGTGTGTGTGCATAATATCAACCAAGTTCAGGAGCCAAGGAGAGGGAAAGAATCTGATTCTTCTAAAATTGCATGCGGATTTTGTGAGGGATCTTTGGCTAAGAGGAGCTGCCAAAACACACAGTGCACTTGTTGCAGTGCAAGGGTTCATCCAAGAAAAGTTTTCCATTCTGGTTTACCCAGGAAAAAAGTAGGAGTTTTTTTTTCTTTTTCAATTTAAATATTTGATGTTAGCTATCTAAAGGGATATATCTCAATCTATTCTACCAAGCCGTATATTTTTTTTCTGACAGAGAAACTTGTCGTGTTCTGAGGAGTCAGACTTGAAAAGCCTGAAACAAAGGAAGGGGCCTGGCCAACGGAAAAGGAAAAGCTTAACACTGCACTTTGTGCACATCCAAGTCTAACTCAGACCTCTCTCTAAACCCCTGCAGTAGTAATAACAATTATTACTTAAAAAGGCAATATTTTTGCATTAACTTAAAAGGCTATATCTTTTTCTTCCTCTCCAGCCTGTGCGGCCTCACTTACCCTAAGTATCTTCATAAATCACCAGTTACTGTTAACATGTACTCCACAATTCAGTCATCAATCTCCTACCAGGTCAGAGTGAAAACAGAGGGGGAAATGTCTGCTTAGTAAAATGTCTCTCTCGTGAATGCTGCTACCACCACCCACTACTCAAAGACATATATGTGTGCTCCCACACGCACACATCAGTGGAATAACAAACACACGCGCTCAGCACGCTACAACCCAAGAAAGTCCTATGGGACATGGGAGCAGAGCAGTTGCCAGATCGCTACGGTAAAGCAAGCCAAATTCAATTCTGACCTCACCTTTCACTCTGCTGCTTCCATTTGTTATAAAAACAAATAAACAGCAAGTGTGAAGTTGGAGTCGGCCAACTTCTGTCTCGACAAGAAATATCAGGCCCGGGCTCAAGCGGTGTGCTGCTTGGGAGACAGACGCCCACAGGGCCACATGTAAATCTGTGTTTATGTTCACAGACACAGTATTTATTTAACCAAAAGAAGAAAATCTAATTGTACACAAAGAGGATTATTGCTCTCAGAACCGTGTCTCCACAAGGGAAAAAAGGACTCTTTAGCCTTTCTTCAACAGACACTGTTTACATCAGCAGAGTGGAAAATCCCTCCGATGACAAACCGCTCCATCACAACATCTGTATCTAAACAGCCAAATCAATCTCGACCAACACCGCAAATTACCTCACAACAGATCTGAAGAGAGGCGCACTTGACTTCAGAGGAGAGGGATTTACGTGCTTTTCAAACAATTTCTAATTTTAGTTAGGTTTACTTACACATAAATATAAATGTATAAAGTATAACAATATTTCCCTCTAGAGTGAGTAAAGAGTACACATATTAAAGCATTAAAAACAATATAATGTAAAGCCTATATATATATTATTTAATGAAATTATTATTTTAATTTAAACAAACTTTCCACCTTTGATGCTGATGAACATCCAACTGTAGCACAGTAGTGCTCTAAGGCCTGGCACGGAAAGTCAGAGACAAAACTTTTGACCGGGCAAAAATGCTGCTAAGACAAATTTACACACACGACTGACATTTAGTGCACTATGGGTGCAAACGTGCACAAATATACCTGAAGACAAAAATATTTTTTTTTTTTTTTGAACAGTACACCTGCTATTTCCTCACTCTCTCACACAGACGTGCACACACTTTGACACCACCCACTACATCACTACACATGCGTGCCTGACTCATGCCAACTGCAAATAGTAGCAAACCCGTTCATCTCGAGGTAGCACTCAACTCCTGTGTGTGAGAGTGTGTGAGTGAGTGTGTGTGTGTGGGGAGGGGGGAGTGGAAGAGAGAGAGAGAGAGAGAGAGAGAGAGAGAGAGAGAGAGAGAGAGAGAGAGAGAGAGAGAGAGAGAGAGAGAGAAAGGTATGTGTGAGTCTTACCTGGCAGCAAACCGCCCTCTGCGCTCTGCCTCACCTCTCCCTCCTGCCCTGGAAGAATTCTCTCCACAAAGCAAGGCATTTTCTCCACAACTGCTCTCTGCCAAGGCTCTGCTCTCTCTCTCTCCCCCTCTCTGTCTCTCTCCCTCCCTCTCTCCTTCACACTCCTTTCCTCTTTCCCACTCTGTCCTCCTCTCTTGCTGTCTATCTCTCCTCCCTCCTTACCCTCCCCCTCTCTCCTCACAGATGTCGAGGCTGTGCGAGTTTACCCACTTTACCAGTAGGGGTCCTTCAGCGCCCTTCTCCACCCCGTAGCCACATGGGGGAAGAAAACACACACACACACACATACACACACGCACACACACACAGGCCCCAGGAAGAGAGAGCCACTTAACGGGCGCCCTCCTGTCACTGCTACAATGAGAGCCCTCTGCAGGGTAGCACGGCTGCTTGAGCTGCGTGCATGTGTTTGTGCGTCTATCTGCGCAAGTGTGTGTGTGAGAGATAGACAGGTATGAAGTGGTTGGCGTGCACCGGGAGCTGGCCCTTGGCCCTTTCCAGCCCTGTTGAGCTATGCTCGGCCCTGGCTCCTGAAGTGTAGTACAGTAGAAGCGCACTCCCTCACACGCACAGACGCACAAACACACTCATGGGCATATGAGCGCACAGATTGACTTACACTGGGTCCCTCGGAGCCAGCAGCCAGTGAGAGAGCAAGAGATTGTGGGCACGCACAAGCATACACACTTTCACTGGTACGCTACACAGACACACACAGAACAACTGCTGCTGTTTGCTACGCTGCTGTTGACAGTGATAACATGCGCTCTGTGCCCCATGTGTGTGTGTGTGTGTGTGTTGCAGTGCACATATAAACACACACATTCAACACACAGCAGATGGCTATCGGCTCTCATATTTCAGGTCTCTATTCTTTTTTTTTTTTAATTTTAAAAAAAGAAAACAGTCTTCATTGACACTGGCATGTTATATTTGAAGGCTCTTAGCTAGTGTACAGTGGGGAATTTCTAGTTTCTCTCTGACTTGTGGGGCACTTTTCACATCGCAATATCAATACTGGAGAATATTAGCTGTCCTGTTGAAGAATGTCAGATCTCCGCTTGCCTTTGAATAAGGGCAGAATCCCCCTGGGTGAAAACACGAAGATCTAACTATAACTAAGAGTTTAAATAAGCTTTTAATTATCTTTTGTGCGCGACATGTTAACAACTCAATTAAAAGCGAATATTAACCTAAAACAAATAAAAAATTGCCATCTTAAAGTAGACATAAGAGTCGATGCAAATGTTGTTGGCTCATTAAGTCATAAGTGACACTAAGTGAAAGAAGATTAACAATGGATGGAACTTGATCCCAGAATTTTATCAAATATTGCCCAACTTTTATGATAGTTAATATTGTACAACAGCCCTGATCTTGATCAGAATCTTTAGCTGTTAAAATATCAGAACAGCAATTATCAGGTCGAGGTGAATAGGTTTTTCCATTTATTGCCATGGAACAGGATAAGGGTACCTGCACCCAAGACGCGATATCCCGGACCTGCCGCAGGTATAATTTGAACAGAGGGTGGATCACCTTTATTTGAGTCAAACAAAGCCTTCTAATGGCACAAAAATAGTCACGACTTGACAGACAAGCCTCCAACGCCCAATCAGACTTCCTTCAAAACGTTGACAAAGGGCAATAAAGAAAATAGGATGTTAAAAGAGCAGGACACGGATGTTGAATAAAGCCACCAGAAAGTGTACATACTTAAAGTCGTGATAAGCTAATGAGGGAAACAGAGCTGTGCTTTTGGTTTACTCTTATCACTGTTTGCATCAGTCGCAAATCTCCCTTGACAGCAAGACTGAAATCAAATACAGTTTTTAGGCAGATGAAGGAAAGTCATTTGTATTTACAGGAAATAAGAACGATGCGCTCAATCATTATTCCCTTGTTGTGCTAACTAGAACGCAGCCCCTGTATTAAATGTTGGAGGAGCAGCACAAGGACAAGTAAAACATACCTTAAATAGACTACAAATGAAGTCACTTAACACCCACTCGTTCCCTCGCCACCCCTTGCTCTGTCTGTCTTCAACAGAAAAAAAGCCTGTGTTTGACTATCTCCCTCTCTGGTTCATAGTTTCTTTTGCTTTTTAAACAGCCACTTCGCCTGTCACAGCACAGGAACGGGCGCATTCCCCTTAAATGGCTCCTTTTGACAACTGATCTGTAAATACAGCCGGATCTGCAACTTCCCCCTTTCTCTCGCTGCTTCACTTTCTCCCTTCTCGTCTTTGCTCTCTCTCTCTCTATCCCTCTGCCCAAACTCCTGCCAGATCCACACACACACACACACACACACACACACACACACACACACACACACACACACACACACACACACAACCACACACACATTTACCCCCACGCCCCCCTCCCAACTTCCCCAACTCCATTCCCCCTGCCTCTATAAAAACACAAATATGCCATAACTCAGGCAGCG
>VURO01001562.1:0-15972 GCA_015108175.1 Pelvicachromis taeniatus
TAGTGTCTGATACCAGTACTGTCGTTGACAAGATTAAATCAATTTTCCTGGCACGGAGAGGAGAGCAGAGGGAAAGGTAGGACATTACCTTCAGGCATTTAAGTGGAAACGGGGTCTGTAAAAGCTTCAGCGAGATATTGAAGTGGATAAAGATGTAAGAATGGGCCATTATGCTGCTGAGGTAAGAAGAGGGGGGACTCTCTCTGTCTCCATCCCCTCCTCCTTCGCTCTTTACGTCTGCCTTGAACCTGTAAGGAGTTCAGCAGGACTGAGCCTACAGTCCAGACAGGGCTCTGGAATGCGAGTGCAGCTACTCAAGCCCGTCTGACCTGCCACCACACCAGCTCCATTTCACCGGGCTAACTTACCTATTCATTTACAATGGGACTTCAACTTTATCTCCCCTTGTAACACAACATTAACTGCCAAAGAGCTGGAAATGCATTATCAGCCTGCCTCAAAGCTTGGATTGCTTCCCTCATAAATAAGATCATTATACGAGTGGTAATCCCATTAAATAGATCATTTTGCAAATATCTAAATCCAATTAATAAAGTGTTTTCAGAGGGGGAGCAGCAAACACCGCCTTTTAAAGAGCTGACATGCTGTGACTCCAGCTCTTTGTTCCTCACTCCCTTAGTACCAAGGGTGATATTAATAAATACAACCCAGAGTCTTACATACCCTTTGACAACAACAACAACAACAACAAAAAAACTGAGATTCAGTTTTAGCATGCTCCGGTTTATCAGTAAGAAGAAGGATATATTTACTTAAAGTTCATTTGACTACAAATTCACTTCCATAAATGAACTCTTCCCTTACCTCTCACTCTGCCATGCACTGCAGTTGCTTGCATAATGTGCTTATAGGATGTCCTTATGCTTTAATCCTATAAAAATCCCAAGCTGGACTGAGCTAAAAGCTTTTAAATGATTGCCAGATGGTTTAACAAATTAGCCATTTATGGAATTAATTCAAACTTGTTTCCTAAATCATTACCGTAACTCATCCGTGGAAGTGACCTCTAAGTGCCCTTTAACTTTTAGGTGTGTGCTCCTGCGCGGACCGTGTCACTTTCTCCGAACAATTAGTCAGAATATAAGAAAGACAGAAAACAGTTCGACTAATTAATTGCTCTTGTATAAACTAACCATCTGTGAGTAAAGGAGGCATTATAGCCCATAACGTAGATGCCCCTCAAGTGCTTGTGTTTGTTCCACTGAACTAATAAAGTGCATAATCCGATAAAGGGTGATATCCTAAGCTTTGATTGTGCCTGAAGTGGTTGTTTTACCTTTGTGGGGTGCATCTGGCATGGTAAGAATGTTTTCGTATCTTTTCATGGTTTTTAATTGCCAGCTGAAGCTTTTAGGAAAACACTGGTGTGGTTAAATGAATTAGAAAACAGTGCCCCTGGGTGATGTTAACACATTGCACTCTCTCTCATCCGGCAAGTATGTAAGGCAGCCGCCAGTGTATGATCTACATGTCTTTTTATATAGCTGTTTATGGTACAGAGAGAAGGAGACCACAGCTCTAATTATGGGTTTAAATATGTCTTTCACTATCTAGATAACATCTTTGTCTTAGAGGTTTGTTTTAATAAATCTGAGATTGTTTAAATCACGGTTGTGACGGTTTCTATTGCTCTTCAACTCCTGAAATAAATCATCAAGCATAATATATACCACAAAAGCGATAAGCACAACTCAGTACCCTAATGACACTAGAAATATCATAGCGGTAATTTATTTCCTCATCTGAGTGCGAGTCCACAAATAGGGGTTGCAACAAAAAAAAAAGGAGGCTGAGGTTGGGGCCAGTCTCCCCTTCTACATTGCCTTTCCCCTGTCTAATCTGCCTTTTTCTAATGAAGAGAAGGAAAGCGAGAACAGTGGAAAGAAAGATGTCAAGAGTGAGGTCGGCCACCCCCCTCACAGGGTCAAACTCGAGGGGTTAATACCTGGTGTCCGACACTGCACATAAACTCCGCTGAGCTCATCACACTAATTAAACAGACACACATCCTCTCGGAGCTCCGATGGCCAATCGCTGCCAGCTAAAAAAGCAGTCCATTCATGGAGGTTGGCAGGGTGTGCATGTAGGGTGGGCTGGGGAAATGCTACCTGCCCTTCCTCAGTTTGATTAATGTGAAGAACAATGGTGCTCTTGTGGCCCACCAGCCTCACTCCACTTGGTTCGGGTTCACCGCTTGAAGAAAGGGAACTGCATGTTCCAAATTCATACCCCCAGACGAAGCACCACCTAGCCTAACAACTTCTCTACCACTGTTGTCTTCTCAAAACACCTCCATGTCATGCTAATTGCGCTGAATACAATCGCCTCGAGTGCAGGATGCTGTTAAAATTGCCTTAAAGCAAAACACCGATGGACTGACGACAAGATATATATTATAGTTGTTGTCCATGTAATCTGAATTGGCTATTTTTTCTTACTTAATTTTTGGTTCATGTCACTTTGGGAATGCTGCTGTATTGCAGAGTGTTAACAAACACTCTGAAGATGAACGCTGGCCAGACGTGATCAAGTCCTGGTCCTGAAGAAATCTTATCACTGCTCTCAGCTACAGAAATAATGGAAACAGCTTCAAAATTCAGCAACAGTCAAAGTCTAAACACAGCATAACCAAAAGGACCACGACAATTTTAAATGTCTGATTTACACTCAAACATTTTTTCTTTGCAATCTGAACGACATCATCGTCATCAGGCTGCTAAGGCCTACGGAGAGGGACTTGATGTGACACATCAATGCTTGAGTTATTCGAGTAAAAGAGTCTAACTTAACTAATTCAAGTCTAACTTAACTTAAACATCAAATACTTTGTTCTTCAAAGGATGTAATAGTAACAGAATACGACAGCACCTTTCCTCCATTCTTACATAGATGTTTAAAGTTAGCATTAAACTTAAGGGTTTGTGCAAACTAGTGTGAAAGTTTTCACCAACAAACAGATGGACATTTTAAAATTTATATCTCTTTTGCTTTCATAAACAGCCCTTGGTACTCTAAATCTACACTAAAACCTATCAACATCTCACTTCCTGTGTGCCTTTAGACTCAAGTCGTACCAAGGCTTGACTCTGATTCGCGGTTTTCTCATAGTAGTTCTGCTTGGGAGCGACTAAACCGACATTTATTTATATAAAAATGTCACGGAGTATTACGTTAATATCTCACTTGTTTATCTTTCCTCAGACATAGCAAGTGTTAAGTG
This sequence comes from Pelvicachromis taeniatus, assembly GCA_015108175.1. Classification (NCBI taxonomy): domain Eukaryota; kingdom Metazoa; phylum Chordata; class Actinopteri; order Cichliformes; family Cichlidae; genus Pelvicachromis; species Pelvicachromis taeniatus. The sequence continues at coordinate 3,242 of VURO01001562.1, forward strand.
AACGCATCACTCGGAAGTTAAGAGAAGTCAAGCCCTTGGTTTTGATGTTTCCACAATGCATTATGTGGGCCAGATCAAAGTTTTATCAAACATGTCAGCCCCTTTTTTCCCCCTAGGGTTGCTGTGGAGAGTAAAAGACAGCCAGCAATTCATGGGATAAAGACATCAGCGTCATCTTTCCAAGGGAGTGACAGCATAATGTTATGGGTGTCAAAACTTGGGCGACATAATTAATTGCAGCACCTCCTGAACCCAAGACTTGTAGTTTTTTACCAGCACTTTGCCAATCCTCTGCGCTTCAGCAATATCAAAACAGGGAGACAAATTGAGCCACCTGCATGTCTCCAAAGCTTGACAACTCATCTCACTTGCAAATTGCGAGCGTTTTACCCCCCTACAAAGGAGTCCATAGAGGCTAGCGGGCTTCTCACCAGCCAAGGTTTGATAGGTCTTCATGCAGCTATGTGACACTTTGAAAACAGTGGAGACATTCCATAATACTGGAGGCTGGAAAAAGAGCATGCACAGTCCTAATGATGATAGTCCATGTGGCTGAGGCTACACTGTTGGTCACACACTCTGAGCTGTTTGGAGAAGTGCTTCACAATTATCTTCAGCAAAGTTATATTTGAAAAACAAACCGTGATTAGTGTGCTCGAAGGCATGCAGCGAGGATTACGAAACACTGCCATGTTGGTTTTGTGTTGCATAAAGTTTATGTAAGACTTGATTTTTAAAGCAAATCTGACTAGTTACAAGCCAGCTGAAAAGCTGCGTTTTAGGATTTATGATTTTAGCGGTAAAGCCAGTTATTAGAAAAAGACGTGTCGGTAATGTATAACTATGGAGGGGTCATGTGGTAGGAAAAAGGAAAATCTTGCCAAACTGAGCACACAAATTGTTAAACTGAGCACATGGAGTGGTAAAGCATGCCGTCATTGGTTTACTCTAAAGACATGTTAAAGAATTATTTGACTATCCCCGCCCCCCCAAAAAATGTACTATATGCCAGGTGACTGGCATATATCTGGTGACTGATGATGCCATCTTGAAGGTTTACATCCAGTGCTAGGGAGCTAATGTGAGGAACTTGAATCCATGGACACAGTTTCATTCATCGGTTTCCAAAGATTTGTTTTATGAGGCTTGGAAGTGACATGCCTCTATATATTCAAGGATTAGTATCATCGATCAGTCACTAAACTCACATGTAAATAAGCACATATTAACTGAAAATAGATGCTGTATATGTGAGTGTGCAAGGTAAATGCTCGCAACAATGTGGCTCACAGTTACTGTGTATCACAAACTAAAGGGCGAAAACCCGACATAGAGAATGAGGCTGGAGACAGACGTTTCAACACCTTTCATTAAAACTTATTACTTTGCATGTTATGGTATTGTAATCCTCTCTATGAGCAAATTTGTAATGACATAAACCACTATTTATCTCAGATTAATTAGATTAAAGACCTTTTAAATCTCGTTTGGTGCAGAACGCCCATGGAGCTTCTCTTTTCACAGCAAAGAAACATCAATAGATCTTTCCTGATGATCACTTTTTGTAGATTAGAGGATTGTTATTAATTGGTCAATTGGCTAATTGTTATTTTTTTTCCTAATTAAAATGCAAAATCTGAATTATTAGGGCAGAACGACGTGACTTGGTTTGGAGTACTCAAGGCGGGTTAAAAATAAAGATCATGGAAAATACACCTAATTCTTTAAGGAAAATAAATCTGATCACCCACGGGATAATGTAAAATATTAATCTCAGCAGTCTCAGAGCCATCTGTGGTATGTGTAGTGGAAGCTGCAAATATGTGTAAAAGGAGAAAGCCCAAGAGTCACTGACACTAACAATGGGAAGCCACACAGAATTACACAGACACAGACAAAAGTACCAGTATAAAAATCAGGTGACCTGTCCAGGAACTACAGGGAATGCAAATTAAATTATTTTTAGTTTTGATTCCTGCTCTTTCCTGCTGGCTCCTGGCCTTATTTATCAAAGGGCTCACTTGTGACCAAAACCAAACGCTTTCTTTCTATTTCATTCCGATTAACAACATGTGAAAACTTTTCCCATAAGGTCAAGTAGGAAGAAGGTTTGTGAGCAACATGTGGCAGGGTGTTGCTCCCTTTTTAAAAAGTTTTCAAGTATTTGTCATCTTTGTGTATAAAAGATTGACATCACATTTGTGTCACCACACAAAGAAATGTTGCAAACAGCCATGTACATAACCTAATACTTTGCTCGTTGCCTCTTTGTAATCACATGGGTCACCTTTATGGTATAAGATGTAAGTACTTCTATCTTCTATCTGCTAATTAGAAGGCTGTTTTTGGTTTTTATCAGAATTAATTACTATGCATGAACTTAATTAATACATAAGAAATATTCATTGTATTCTAACCTAGATTATTCCAAAAATACTGCCATTGTTAAATCTTAAAAATGTCTTGCTTTACATAGCAATGACATAGAAATGTATAAATAATGACGTCAAACTAAATTAAAGGCAATGACAGGCAAAACAGTGTTTATTCTCTAAAATATCTAAGAAAGCCTCAAATCAATAAGCAGACTGAGTTGTGGTTCATTAAAGTAACAGGTTAGAACTCACTATCACGCTGGTGTGCTATGACGTCACATCCTCCTGGCCACGGCTCCTCCTGTAAACCGTCCACTGCCATCATCTGTATGAAGACCGGGCAACGCGTCTCAACAAGGTGCTCTGTGTGAGGCACCGTGAAGCCAGACACTCTAAGACATTGGCAGACTTTGCTTAGCTCAGCCCAAAATGTGCAACACTCTCCCCTCAAACCAGGGCTTGTTTAGCTGCTGGCACATGAAGGCATCAGTCAGATGTATGCCAGCTGAGCTGAAGTGTGCCCACAGAGTACACACTGCAACATCACTACCAGTACTCGTGCCCTCACCTTGTCTACCTTGGCACTTTTTGAGTTTGATGGAAAGTGCCAGACAGCATATTTATACATCTTAATTAGCAATAATGAAGCCCGCTACCTGCCAACAATCTGTTGCCAGTAGTTACTGTGTGGTGTTGACTAGACTGTATGCCTGTTGTTTGTCTGCTACTTACATGAGAACTGCACAATTGAAATAGGTGAAAGGATTGTGTGTTTTTCCTAAAGCCAATTAGATTCACTAACAAACACGTAATGATGATGGATATTTAACACTTGAGGATGGAGATGTTTAGTCTGAAAGGGCTTTTTACAACACGTAATAACCAAGCCTGTATCTATAGGACGGTAAAACCTGCACCGTGCCCCAGATTTATAGCAGATTATGAATGAGCAGGAGATGGTTATTAGCTGTTCTAACTGTTTGTCACGTCGCAGATCATTCATTTTAAAGGGCCTGTCGGGACATGGTGAACGACAGCAGATTCTGGTGATGTTTAGTCCCTATGATCTGAAGCCATGTTTGGATGCAAACATGTTTAGATCTGTCGGCCAAGATAAGTTTGAGCTCTGCACAGCGAGAGTTGTGAAAACAAGTTGCATGGATTTTTTTTTTTTTTTTGAACCGTGAAATAGGCTACAACCATCCTCCTGACGTCTGGATTTATGGCCTGGTAATTCCCCTCTGGAGTAATTTGGCTGGTACATCTGCAGCTTAGCAGCATTCCAGCAGAGCTCTCCTGTGCTGTGAAGTCAGGAGATGACTGATTGATTGATTGTATTACTCCAGTTTTAGCATGGCTTTGCAGAGCTATAGCAGTGAAGTTCTAATGTGATCTATCCAGCGAGCAGCCCGCGTGCCTTTGGGTTAGCCTGCTGTGACGATCGCAAATCATGGTTAGAAAGTGAACTTTGCAAAATACCACACAGTAATAGAAGCAAATTGATAGATACTGTTTTAGATTAAAAGATGTTTAACTTAATTCCAAGCAGAATTATATGTAAGATTTAATGGTTACAAATTATAAACACAATATCTGAATACAACATCCCTTTTATGGTGTGTTTTTCCCTGGTAATAACACGAAAATTCAATTATCAGAGTTCCTCATCACTGACTTGATGCTTCCACATGTCATTTCTGATGCCAACTGCAGGCTAAAAATGATTACAGGCAAACATGTAGTGTGCTGATGGAAGTCTGCAGTTTCCAAGCACTTGTGTGATTAGTCCAAGCACCACTTACTGCTGAGGCAGTGAAGAGACAAGTTGCTTTATATAGCACTTTTTACATGCAGGTTACAAAGGGCTTTTGAAAAACACAATTCACAGCCTACAGATAAGTCTAACATAAATAAATAAATAACAACATAAAAAATTTAAATGCAATAAAATGATTCCCACTGGTCTACACTAGGCGCATGATAATGTTGGTGTTGTTGGTTAAATTAAAGTTTACCTGAAGTAGAAATTTGAAATTAGCTGCTGCTAATCATAAAAAAATAGCTAAATTGACTAGCAGCTAGCTACATTTACAAAATAACTTCACCAGATATTGTCTGGTTCACATGTTATGATGCAGAGTAAAAATAGCTGATTTGCTAGCAGCATCTTGTTTGTATAAGCAGAATTATAATGAAATTAGAATAAATAAACTGTAAGGTTAGTGAAATCTGAGAGGATGCACCTGAAACCTGAAGTACAGTCAACTGTCAGACCTGCAAACTTAATTAGCTGATGGAGAAGAAAAAACAGAGACATGCTTGAAAAACATGGCGTGGGGGGTAAACTCACCTGCCACTTTATTAGGTCCACCTGTCCAACCGCTCATAAATGCAAGTGTCTGATGAGCAGGCGTGATCAAGTCGACTTGCTGAAGTTAAAATCGAGCATCAGAATGGGGATGAAAGGTGATTTAAGAAGCTTTGAACATAGCACGATTGTCGGTTGGCTGTATAAGTATTTCATAAACTGGTCTCTGCTGGGATTTTCCCCACACATCCATCTCAGGTTTATTGGGAATGGTCTGAAAAAGAGAAAATAAGACCTGAGCAGCAGATCTATGGCCAAAGGTTCCTTGTTAATGTCAGAGGGGAATGGCCACACAGCTTCCAGATGATTGGAAGGCAACAGTAATTCAAAAAAAGAGCATCTCTGAATGCACTGCACATCAAAGCTTTAAGCTGAAGTCCTGGGTGCCACGCCTGTCAGGTAAAAACACTACAATGACAATAGACACCAAAATGGTACAAGAGAAATTAGCACAACATTGTCAGGTCTGAATATTTTAATGGCAAAGGCCGAATATGTCATGAACAACATAATATGGATCCAGCCTGCCTTGTGTTGATGGTTGATGGTTGATGGGCTCTTGGGGATGTTTCATTGACATGCTTTGGACACTTTAATACCAACTGAGCATCATTTAAACTGCACAGTCTACCTGAGTATTGTTGCTGACCATCCTCTGAGGGATGTCTCCAGCACTTTTTTGTATCTGTGCCACAAAAAATTTAGGCAGTTCTGAAGGAAAAAGAGGGTCCAACCTGGTACTAGCAAAGTGTACCTGATAAAGTGTCAAAATGAGCCAACTTTATTAATCCCAAAAAGGGGGGATTTGTTTGCAGCTTACCCACACAAGCTACAGTCTTTAAACACTAACAACCATAAAACATATGAATTATTTTTGGGAAGTTCAGTTACAAAGTTTCTGTTTTATATTAGAGGTTATTTAGTGGTTATTTGATGTCACTGCATCACTTTTGCACTAAATGAGTTCTCTTCCTTCACCTTCACACTTGCTTGCGCTTCACTGTTGACAGGTTTCTCTTTCCTCTGGTTGTCATCTGGCTTTGTTCACCTGATACCCAACGCGTGGCAGCTATCAGAGGAAGACAATGCCATCAACACAGGGATCCACAGCATGTTTGACACCTGATTTATCTCAAGCACCTATGTAAATTGTTAACTATCCAACAACAAAGGGTCCTACGCTTGATGAGCGGGTGGGGTCTGATTCTCTTGGGAGCTGGAGGGGGTTGACCTTGACATCTGGCCCCCGATCACGCAGCTAGTTCAAGCCAGCTGCCCAAATAGGTCTGGTTTTTCCCCTAAAACACCTCATCCATCTGCTGAATTTCTTGTCATACAAGTTTCTCCATGATTGCCCGAGGCACTTCCATTCACAGACGCGTGCAGGGTGACACTGATCCCCGCTTTGACGCCCATCCATATTTAAAGGGGTGCGCAGGTGACCTGTGGGTGGCCCTTTCTGGCACGCTGGGGGCACTCCGGCGCCCACAGAATCTTGCATAACACGTTTTGTTAGATATTTCCTCAAATTACAGCCATATGATATAATGCACAATGAGCTAATGGGCTTCAGTCTAGTAGGCACTCAGATGACACGTGCCACCACCGCACAAAAGACGGGATCAGGGAAATTCAATCTGGTGATGAATGTGTAAGGATGACAATGAGCATGCCAATTAGCTTATAAATACAACAGGTGACACCTACATAAAGCCCCAATTACATGCTTTTTTATGTCCAGTGTCTGTCAAGGCAGACTTCAAGTTAATAAAGATTAAAGAAAAAAATATTCATTATATATGATGCCACTTCTCTTACCTAGAATTTAACATTATGGCAGTGTCTAAATGACAAGAGGCAGCTTAAATTTAGTCTCTTACAAAATTCAGTGACTAAGCCAGCACAGGTGTTTGTGCTGCCATTTCACCTGTAACATTTATTATATTACTATTATATTACCGTATGCAGCTTCCACTGTCAGCTCCAAGGTGGTGCTGTGGTGGTGTGGACTGTCACCTGCTGAAGATGCACCGTCAGGCTGAGGTGACAGTGGAGAGGTTGCGTTTTTACCAGCTACGTGGCGGCGACACAGAAGCGAACCGCCTCTTACAAAAGCCATCGGCTGGTAAACACCACAAGTGCTTTTTCCCAGAAGATTTCACACAGTGCTGTTGCACACATAGGCAAATGAAAGTGGAGTTTTTAAAAGCAATCTCGCTACTCAGTTGTCAGACGATGCCACTTCTCTCTTTCGCCTGGAGGGCATGGGAATTTCTCCAGAACAAAAGGAAGCGACGCTTTGAGCAGAAAGACAACAAAAGCTTTGACACAAATCAGCACAATTAGAAACACTAATTGTGGTTCAACTGCCAGCGAGATCAGAGTTAATCGAGAGTGGCTTGTATTTTTATCCACAGGGCAGGTGTTAAACGGAAGAGACGGTGATCCACTTTATGGAAGATTTGCATCAGATTTTAGCCGCACTGATGGATTAAACGGATCTGGTGCAAAAGATATTCACAACACATCAAATCCGAATTTATTCACCATTAAGGCTTTTGATGTGCCGCAAAATAAAATAAGCAAAGCACTAGTTTTTCTTTACTGTAACTTTATTGAAAAGGACTAAAACAATCGTACCTGTGCCTTTCAAGCTACATCCAGTGAAACCTTGGGATTTAATTATAATAGTCGTGGTAATATCTAAAAGTTTATGTTACAAACCGTAGCACATGGAGAATTGGTGAACATTAAACGGCATCACCAACTTCTTATGAAGTGCTTTTGTTGGCACTTTACATACGGTCACCATTAACAGCATTACACTGTCATAATACATACATTTTCTACACCACAATGTATAACTACAATAATTCTAAGAATAATAACAGAAAAAAAACCCAAACAAAAAACATACATTCGTATCCCCAAACATCCAGGAAAAGTCTTGCATATTTGCTAATGTGTAAAAATTAAACACAAAAAGTTGATCTACCTTCACATTCGTTAACTATACAGTTTTGACTTAAATAGATTACAACACGGTCATGTGATGAGGTTTGATGAAAATGAACCCACTGGAACCCGACCGAGTGGATGAAAGGTTTCAAGATGAGTAAAAGCTATACAAGTTGGCTTGTGTGTGTAAGTGAGACACAATCGAAACATGTGGCCGACATGCAGGAATGACAAGAATTCAAACACCCATTTCATTGATTCGTAACATTAGAAAGTCTGAGACCAATCTCACACACTCACACACACCTAGACCCAATGTGTTTACATCAAAAAAGTAATTTTAGGTCTCCATCATGTTGGAGCCACTCGTGTTTAATTGTGTTGGCCCCTGTGCAGGCGACGCCATTCACTCCTCTAAACTCAATGACGCTTCGCTAAATAGCGAGATCTTTTATAAACGCAGTCATCATTTCCTTCAAAACTGTGTGCCACATTACAAGCACCGTCAGGGGATTTAGCTGCAGCTTAAGTCTTAGTGTCTGGCAGCTGTATGTGGCCTATGGCAAGCAGCATCACATTATCAGTAAAAGACTAACAGGAGGAGGATTGTCAGATCCCCAACTGGAGCTTTATGTCATTTTCATCAACAAGAAAATAAAAAAAATCCCAGTGTATTTGCACTATTTGTTGGAACTGGGCAGACATTTACCTACAAGACTTAAAACATTTAAGGTGTACACTGATGCATATACACAATTATTATAAACGTAAATTATGGTAGGGGGGAATTTACCTTCAAGCATTGTAAGTGCTTTGCATATTCAGATTTATTGTATGAGAAACATTATGCAAACATTTTTTGGGGTGCAAAATATCCCTTTGCACTGTTGTTGTCAAACATAATTTCCAAATGCTTTTCATTTAGATTTGGGTTTTCATATGACATCTACCAAAGCACCAAATTATGTTAAAGCATAAAGCAAATGTATCAGTCAAGCTAAATGACAAACTGACAACCAAAATCAATTAATTTCAACTAGTCACCCCCAGTTTACATTTGAACTAAATAACCTGAGGGTAAAAATGTACTGACATTATATATTCTGAGAAAATATATATTTGTTAGTTAATCGTCTGAACACAGGACCACATCGTAGACTTGAATCACCTGAACAGCACTCCCAGAAATGCACACATTTGCTTTGCATGTGAAATAAAAACATTTTAAAAAAAAGTAAGAGAATCACACTTAAAACCAGTTATTAGTCAATTTTAGCTCAGCGGAAGATGAACGTGAATCGCTTTTTGGAACTCAAGTAAGATAACACCTTCCCCAGGAAGCACAATTCCGATCATTTTACAAAATGTGTAAAAACTCAAAAAAGCTTGAAGTAATATTGCAAGTGACTATACAAAATGTACAATAGAATTTATAAAAAGCTTAAAAAGATGAACGAACACCTGGCAACCCACCAATACAGACCGGTCAAAGTGGTTAGTAAAGCCTAAAACATACGAGCCCAGGGTTAACACTTCAGCTAAAGTCGGAAGGCAATCAGTGAGAAGATCACGGAAAGCAGATTCTTAACCACAAAGCACTCATGATTCCAAAAAGCTAATTCAAACACTGTTAGCGTTGCAAAAACATACAGATAAAACATCAGATAATTTCAGAAGAAATTAACCCAATGCCTTTGTCAGACATCATCAGACAGAAAATATCAGCAGTAACGTCTTGTCCATAATGTGTCTGGCTAAAAAGAAAAAAAAATAAGAAAAAACAACAGAATAAAAACACACCTGTGAAATGTTCTCTTTGGATACTCCAAATACTTTAAAAGGCAAGCAAGGATCGATCACCTTGTTAGTGTACCGTATACATACATTTCACACGTAAGTGTTTCAAAGTCGCCCGCAAGACATTCAGTAACAAGAGGTTTTGTCCTTACGTTCACACAACATCCGATAAAATGACCACTTCCACAGCAGAAAGAAAGTAATAACGCGTGCATGCCAAAAATGTGTTTGACTGATGTAATGTTCATGAAAATGTAACTTGTGTTTGTTTTGATATTCCACAGATATAGTGTAGCAGTTTGCCTCATATGGGATTTGGTATCATACAGTGTAAAGGTCAAATATTTCCAAGACTGCAAAACAATTAAAAACTCATAAATAGTACAAAAACCACTAAACAGGATAAGATGGATCATCCTCATGGCCTCATAGATCAAACATCGCCTGATGCAGATGTTTGATATATTGTTAAACATGGCAACGATAAGTAAATGACAGTTATGTGACTATTAAACATGTTTAACACTGTAAATACAGCTGGAATAAACAACTATAGATGTAACTGTAACCATCACTAAATGACTACGCTACAGCTAAACACATAACACGAGCCACAGACTGTAGATAAAAGAAAGACTTCTCTGGGTCCAAAACCAAAGCCAGCAGCCAATTTTTTTGTTTTCCAAAGACCAGCAGATCATTATAACAATTTTTCTAATGATATAATGTTTTTAATCACCAACTTCAAGCCCTGATGAATCAAATGTGGCATTTTTTTTTAAAAACGTTTTTTTGTAACTTAACCTTAACGTTTGCAAATATTCTAGCACATGATGCCTTTTGATTACCAAGTCTGGCTTCACAGATGCTGGACCTGAAGACTCAGAATGGGGGTCTCCTCAAACCAAAAGCTCTAAGTGACACCAGAGTGGCTGTATCCATCTGTTTTTCTACGGTCTATGGCACAATCACACATAAAAGTGGTTTTATCCAAGACCAGCTGCCCTGTAGCCGTAGCATTTGCTCAAGACGTACAGATAAATGAACAAAATTAAGGACCATGGTTTAACATAAAAACCCTAACCCTTAAAGTGAAATGAGAACAGTTAGCTTCTCATAGATAATATGTTACCTAAATGGCAATCGCTGATTATTTACACTGAAAATTATCAGTGACTCCTCATTAGCACCCCGTCAAGTGGTAAGACACACGTTACATTTTGAATTTGAGCCTAAAATAGGAATTACATATACATGAATACTGAGATAATCAAATGAGCAGTATGTTCATTCCTATTGTCACAATAGGATAGGTTGTGGAAGAGGGTACGGGAATACAGTATCACTGTTGTATCATATGAAAGAGAAAGGCTGTTCAATCAGTAACAAAGAACTCCAAGCTTTTCTATCAAATCAATATAAAGAGATGAGTTTTACTCCAACATGTGATTAAAATGTAAACAAGACCATTACCAGCAGAATATAAAGCATTACCCTTAATATGATTATTGCACTTAAAGTAAAAATGATCACCTCCAACCAGGGACTTTAAGAGCCTTGGTCAAAGAAAATGAAATGATAGTCATCACAATAAGAATAAAAAATAAAATGTCAGTAACTGATAAAAGGAAGGTGCATTTATTCTTGAGGGGGAAAAAAATGCACACCTCAGGAAGCTAGAGACAGACCAGACTTCCAGGAACTGTCAGCAAATTCTTACCACAAGTTTCTTCCAGTGTTTCTAAGAAAATCCATTATTCACTCAAGCTGAATGTGTCCACATCTGCACCACGAGGAAGGCTGGGGGGAAAAAAAGCTGACACTGTGCCGTGTATCGCAGTTTCAGCGGCAAGTTTTCGACTTGCTCTTGATTGTAACGCAGTACCTACAGCTTCATCTTATAAACCTCTAGACCATCTCACAGCACATAACTGTGACTACAGCATCTGGTAAACATGAATTTGGCAGCATTTGCACTGTAAGAGCTTCTCAACAGCTGATGGCAACTGTGTGTGCAACAGACCTCTGTGGGTTTACAAGTACAGTCCAGCTAAACATAGTTGGTGTGAAAAGACTTGATTTGAATTTCTCCTGTACCTAAGAATACACTCCAAGAAGTAATCATGAAAGAAAATTATAACACAGAATTATAAGACTGCCAAAAGAGTCCAAAACCTGTATGACCTATATTTAAAAAAAATGAAAAAGCCTAGAAAAACTATAACCACTGAATAGTAACTCAATAATTGATCAGTTCTATTTGTTCCCACTCACTTTAACACCTGATAACGATACATGAGCTATTGCTGAACCTTCATTGGTACCTTTTAATCTTTTTTCTATTTTTTGGAAAGTTTGCCCGCCTTCTTTTTTGGCTCATAGGGTGTCCGTAGAATACTTGGTGTCTCCTCCATGACGCGCACCAGCAGGTTATCAATGTAATCCTCCAGTTCCCTGATGTGGGAATCTTTCTTTCTCACCACTTCTTTCTGTTTGATGAGTTCCTGCACAACCTCTTCAAAAGACAAGTTGCTATAGGCAGCCAGACTTTCCTGTGTCACCTCCTGAAAGTGAAAAACAAGGAAATGATCAAGTAAACAGCATCTACAGTGACCATGTTGTGCATACATTTGATTTGTAAAAGGTGGTTTAAATTTTTGACAATCGGGGCACCAATAAGTCTTTATGCTCCATCATTGCTGACTAATTAGGCTGTTTGGCACATAGTCACATGTTTATCTTTTGTTTTGTGCTGCTAGTAAAGGGTTGATAAAGGGTCTGCAGGGTTTTAGCTCTGACAGGTTAATGAATTCTGTAATAAATGTCCCTGAAGGTTTACTGTTTGGCTAATATTGGCCTATCATAGTGTATAGGCCATCTAACGTGTGACCATATGAAAGTTTTTCTTTTGATCCTTAGAAGAACAAAATGCAGAAACAGATGCTGGAGGCAATTCTCAATTGTTTCACTAATGTTTGAAAGATGAACCTGACCCCTCAGACAACAGTGTCAGTGGACGGGTGGCTGTCAAGGAGTCATTCTTGAGGAACATTATTGTACAATTTACACAAGAACTGGACTTAAAATCAGGAGCAACAGATCTTATGAAGTGAAGAATCCAAATTTGACATTTTTTGATTGTATGCGTCATACATATGTATGGAAGAGGTCAGAAGAGAGGCGAGTGTCTACAGCAATGAGTAAAGGAGGCTCTTTCATGCTTTGTGGTGTTG
>VURO01001562.1:23394-36231 GCA_015108175.1 Pelvicachromis taeniatus
ATTCAAATTTAAAAAAAAAAAAAAAAAAAAAAAAAAAGGAGTATAGGAGTGACTAACAAGACATGTTTGTCCAGCTCCACTAGTTTCAATTAGGTCAACTGGTGTCAGTAATTACTCTAAAATAATCTCTCTGCAGCGTAGGCCAATCCATTGCTAAGCCCCAAACAATACAGCGTCAGGAAGATGGAAAGAAAAAAATACAACCAACATGCCCTTGCTAACTGAGCATGACAAGTGTGTCACTCGTGTGCTAAATAGTTTTAAAGTGAAGTGCTTCTGTTAGAGCATTTCATTTACTCTGCTCTTAACATTAAAACTCATGTTTCTAATAAAGTGTATTTCTAAAGCAAGTGCACAAAGAGAATAAAGGCCAGTGCAATGGTATACTAATCATGTGGCACAACAGGGTTGGGTCATGACCTTAATTGAGACCACAGTGCAGAATATAACACGCAAAAGACGGAACATTTGTGAAGTCTAATATGGCAGTAATACTTGTAGCAAATGTGACAAATAACAACTGACTTAGCTCATGGTGTAATCCACTTATGACTGGAAAGGCTGTGCAAATATTTTCCACTTCCCCTCGAAGGTCTGTGTCTATACCAACAAGACACCACAGACTAAAGACCCTGAATAATGTACATGTGATGCTAATGTCTAAGAACTATACTATATAAAAACCATACTGTATGTCCCGTGATTTGTGTTAGTGTTAAAACCGCCCCAGGTCGTCTCTTGAAGGGAAACTATTGTCCTTGCAATGACAGCAAAGACTGATAATAGCAGTTTTATTATACTAGTATTTATATTTTCCAAAAAAGTATATATAACATAAATATCAGAGAGTAAAAATACATGGTTAGAACATAATCTTCTTCATAATGAGGATAAATGCATCACTCCTGGAGCCCACTGCAGTAGTGCTTATGCCCCCCCAAAATTTCCCAAAGAACCATTGTGACGTTTAGTGCTATCTAACACACTTTTACAGTGTTTTTGGTATACTTACTCTGTTTTCTTTCTCTCCTTGTTATCAAAGATTTCATTAAGATTTATGCACTTCTGACCCAGAAACTTGTCCATCCCAACCAAAGAGCGATGCATCACTATGAAGCAGAGTTCATACACTTCTGGGTTGCCCTCCAAAAGTAGGCCAGGTAATTCAAAAGAGGCTTCTTCCCTCCACACAGGGTTGAGGGTCTTCTCTGCCACTGATGTTGAGTATTTCTCCTTGCCCAGCTGGATGATAGTATAGGCGTCATTGGTGCCATTTTTACCTTTGGCCTGTAAACCAGTTGCTTGAAGAACAGTGGCTTGGACATGGGTTGGAAACCACTTTTGAGACTGCTCGCCCAGTGACATTGTAAGCACCGGCTGTTAACTGAAATCCATTCAAAATAAAGTCAAATATAAATTATGCAGCAGTTTTTATCAGCGAGTGCGACATGCAAGAAGCAACAATCATGATTCACTATAGTTTGAAGTCAATGTTTAGCAGCACTTTCTACAGTCAACCATAAATTTGACAAGCTGAGCAAGTCTCATCTTCTGTCAGATCACAGATGTCCAAGCCACTGCTGAGTCATCTGAAAGAAACAGGAAAACATCATTATTTTTGCCAAGAAAGGAAGTCTGGCGTATGGACACACACTGATATTAAAGCAGGCAGCCTGTTAATAATTTGATGGCAGCCACTTTGGAAGCAACACGGCTACGCAGAAACCACATTTTGCACTGTATAATTTGCAGAATATCTTTAAATATATGTCTCTAAGATGGAGGTTCAAGGCAGATATTGATGATCTCATCCAGTGACACATTTTGGTGTCATTGTCACTGAATTAGTGAGTCACTCAGTGGGATATGGAGCGACCGTTTCATGTATTATTTTGAAATTAGTTTAGACTGAAAATAGAGGTTTTGACTGAGATTAAGAAGCTGTGCATATATTCAAGTAAAGCAGTCATGGGCTGTGGCTCTAGATAACTCTAGATGACGCACTGATGCAGGTATACATAAAAGAAGTGATGTAAGTAGACACGTAAATCACATTAAGATGCAATGTCCCTTTAAGTGAGCGTCTCTCCACAGGTTTGTGAATACTAAACATTACAAAGCTGATTACAACAATTAAACGACGCGAGGCAATATTAAATTGTCGCTTTGTTAGTGGTAAAATCAGTTAAGACTGGAGGACAACGTTAGCATTAAGTGGCTAGCTATTGAGCACACAGAGAGCATCACACACAGAGACACAGCCTCTTACCTCGGTGTCATTTTCACCAACACCACACGGACATTCAGCGCTTCAGCTCGGCACAAACTCTTCCCTCATACACACTCATGCGACACTTTCGGTTAATGTTCGCTGAACTTGCTGTTATTGTTGCAGTCCATTACTGCTCACTGCTGACGGCCACTGGCGAGATTTACTTCCTAGTCTGACATCACTTCCGGCTCACTCCCGGTGAAAGTTGAGGTGTCAAAATAAGGTGATAGCGCGCGCACAGGCACGCACACTCGCTCGCGCGTTCTGAAGGAATTAGGTGAAAAAATATTTTAAAAAATGGCGATGAAAGCTGCATAAATATTCAAAGATGAGGAGAAAAAAGCAGCATAACCAAATAATGTACTCCATACTCGGTGCTGGTGCTGGGTTGTGGGTATACTGTACAGGTAAGCAGCAATGACAAGATCCTTTTAGCAAACACACTTTCTGTGAGATATTGTTGCGCATGTGTGTGCACACCGTGCGTGTGCTCGCGCGTTTCCTTGAGAGGTAAATCATACAAACATGGGAAGTGCTTTTGTCTCATGAGTGGGACATGGAGGTACCGATAAGGGGTTCACTTGAATGAACACAGACATGCTTGTCACCCCACTTGACAAGTGCATCTTAACCAAACACACCTGCCTGTGTGGGTTTTTATCGTTCTGCCGCAACCAGTGCAGTATGTACACACCACTGGCCCTAGGCTCCGGCTGGGCCATCCATCAAACTGAGATTATTGCACTTATCTAGAGTACATCTCTGAATGAAATGCTAAGGCTTAGTGAAATATTAGGCTGTGCAAAAATGTGAGTCAGATAGCATTTAATACATTCGTGGATCTCACCCTCATGTTTTACATTAGCTGTTCCATTAGGTGAATATGAAAATACAATGTCTCTTTGTAGCTGTGGCTTTAAAGCATTTAGAAGTGGCAAAATGTTGGCCATAGCCTGTATATCACATTTAGTCTCGGAAAAAAAGCTTTTATGTCACCCAAAACGGATTTACACATAAAACTTTTTTTTTTTTTTTTTAAATATAACACATAATATTTAAATTTATAGACGTCATACGATGTGCACCTTCAGGTTTATTTTCTCTGCAAACTTCTTTAAATAATCCTTCAGCTGTAGGATTTTTTTTTTTAGGTAATGTGAAATATGTAACAATATGTATTCTACTTGCTTTCTGCCACTTATTGTGTTCATCTTAAAATCTATTTGAATTTGATTTATTTCATAGCTTTAGAAACATTAAAATCTTCACCATAATTTAGGATATTAACTTTTCAGAAATAATTACAAAATATAAAATCTAGTAAATATAATATTATAAAGCATCCTCTGTATATTTTATGTGCAGCTTTTTAACACATCTTTTCTGAAAGCACCCCAATGAGTACACTTTTGTGGAGATAATGCATCTTTATCAAACATTTTGTTGTGTTTATGTAAGTGTTTTACACGTGTGTAAACACATATCCATAATACAAAGAAATCCCACGTCATTTAGTTGTAGGTCATTGTGGCTATTTCTAGAAATTAACAGGCCATTTTTATTTAGCAAAATGTAAATTTTATCTAAAGACTGTTGAGTATTTATTAACCAGTTCACTTGATTTAACAAAGACAAAGATTCTTGTCTGAACACAGTGTCTGTTTTATTTCTCTATCCTGTTTTATTGTTTATCAGCAGAAATTACGCACAAATCCTGCAAGTGCATCCACACCACAGTGCACTAGTCACTATGTAAAAAGCAGCTAATTTCAGATAGTAATGATATAAATATAAATGCAGTGCAATGAATGCTAGCTGAGATATTCTGCTGCTGGATTATCAAGCAGTTGAGATATGGGCACATCTGTGCAGTTTTTAGAAATGTAAGTGCAGTCACTAAATGTTTGGCAGTGTTGAGTTTGCATATGAGGGTAGAAGCTGTTCTTAAATCTGTTTGTCTGTGACATGATGGACCCGAAGTTTCTACCAGGGGGCAGCGGGTCAAACAGATGGTGTCCTTGGTTTGAAGGCTCTTTCAGTACGTTGGCTGCTGTACTGAGGGAGCGAGAGCTCAGTAAGTCTCCCAGTGAGAATATAAAATTGCATTAGCTGTGACAGAAGCTTTTATCCAAGTGCCACACTCCTATTAGACATTTGATGGAAGTGGGATTGTGCAAAATGTGACTGCAGAGCATGAGTTCTCAATGAGTGACCCAGTGACGGGTTAAAATACAATAGCAAAAAAACCCCAAACAAAACACAGAAAAACACATCTTTGATTTGTTTGGCTTGATAGATTACTCAAAAACCAAACTGCAAAGACCGTTGGGAGTCTGCTGATTTTTGTTTACAACTCAGGTCAAGATCTGATAATGCTTCATTTTGAGCAATCTGCAAGTTTTGCACAGCTGCTGGGTGACTTCCAAGTGTTTATGATTTATCCCGTCGCATCACTACTCACATTCCTTCTCAGGAGCACTTCACTGTCTGTTGTGGTTAGCAGTGTCAGGACCGAGCTCAATGAAATAACAACCAGAGGCATGCAGATAAACAACCAGGGTCATGACACTCTTCCCCTTAATTTGACAATAAGTCAAACATTTTCATATATTATCCTCTATATGAACATAATACCACAGTGCTTCTTCTCTGTGAGATAAAAACATGAAAGACACTGCATTCCAACATCACCTGTATCCTTTTATTACTCTCCTCTCGTAGAGAGGTGCTTTTAAAACCAAAATATCACGCTATAAACTAGAGAACAGTAATGTAAGGACGCTGTCTACATTTTGAGGGAACAGCGCTGAAGGTCATAAACTGTCCAACATGTAAGTGAACCTTCTTGCATGTCCCCCGTCCACATGTTGAACTACATTAGCTGTGGCCCCTAACGGCCGCCATCCACTTCCCGCACATGGTTCTGGTTTAGGCCCCTTTCTTCAACACTATATAGGTTGTATTACATTTATTAAACACTTAAAAAATCTCTGGCTGCAAGGTTGTCCATCTGTTGAGGACAAGAGAAAATATATGAAAGAGGCATGAGACTCGGCGGGGAGAGGGGAAACAGTTGTGATGTCAGAGCTGGTCTTAATGTGGTGCAGGTCAAAGTTCTGGACGGATGACTGATTTAAAAGGTATAGCTTTTAGCTGAGCGAACAGTCAGATCACAGATGAATTTTAATCAAAAAAGAAGGAGAAAGGCACACAAATCACCCCTGCTTTGCTCTCAGGAATGTTTTTGTGCATGGCTTTGATATATAGGTGCAGATGTGCGACTGCAGCATGACGAGCAGAGCTAAAAAGGGCCGCTAAGCTGGGGCCACATGTCAGCCCGGTGACTCCCTAAAGGTCTTGATTTCTACCTCATAACCTTAGAAAAAGTAAGTGAAACTAACACTAGAAGAAAAAAAAATTGCATCATCCTCTCGTGACTTGTGCTTTTCACATAAATAAAGAGTAGGACCGTTTAGAAAGAAACGGGTAACTTTAAAGCCGCGGCTCTAATTCGCATTTTGATAACACTCGGCTTTGTCGCCACATTCGTAACATAGTTGTTATAAACAGAGTATATATTTAGTGTATGAAGCTGTGTCGAATTATTTTTCTGCATTTCCAGAACAAGACCTTTTATGTAAAGATGTGTTATGAAAGTTGGGCTGCTGCCTGGAGCTATTTGATGCTTGTATAAACAGAGAAATTGTTGTGCCAGAGGGCATGGGCCTCTACTAAAGTCTTACCCTGTCCCTGGCTATGTTTATGGCTGTCCTGTGTCTAGTTTGCTGACTTCTGGATTATAGTTTTGATTTTTGCTGTTGAAGTAGTTTTGCTCAAATGTTGTTTGTGATTGACACACACAGCATTTCCAAGCCCAGACCTGTGGTATTCTGGGAGCCACTGTTTTGACGCCACCATTATTTATGTTATCCCTAGTCTAGAAATTAAAGCACTGGTAGCAGGAGTATCTCATTGCACAGTTAGCCAAGGTATGAGCTTGAGATCATGTGCAGGCATCCTGGACTGTCATGGTGAAAATGTTAACAGCCGACTTACAACACATTCCAGGACTCATCTATGTTCAGTAGCTCTAGATAGTGACACAATGACATTTCAGGGATAATTCTGGTATCAGAGTGCGCTTCTGGCATCTGACATCCTGGATGTGTCTTCTTAAAGATATTTCACCAATGCCCAACAGGAGGCAACCTTCAGCAAGTCCCAGTTGGAGGGATTTTACATGTCTCATCCTCAAGCACCTTTATGAATTCAAAGCAATGACAATGTACCTTATTGATAAATTTGCTTAGTACATTGGCTGCCGTAGAGGATTAAATCTCCTGGTCGGCTGTGTGAACATTGCTTGTCCTGCCTGTGCATATGTGGGTTTCCTCCCACAGTCTAAAGCAGTTAAGTGGTCATTCTAAATTGGACTGGCACAGACGCTGTAACCTGCCTGCTTTCCTGTCTTTCTTCATTTGTAATGTTTTGCACTTGTCTAAATATTGACGAGTGTACATTGTGTGCTTATTAAGGCAGATAAGGAAGATAAGTTAAGCTCAACAAATAATAAAACCTTTTAAAATTTTGTCTTCCACTAGCACTGTGACATTTTGGTATTGACCTGATACAAAGTAAATACATCGCCAGTATTGCCAATACCAAATCAATACTTTTAACTTTTGTGAATGAAATTTGCAAATTCTGAACAAATGTTATTGTCCATTAAATCACCGGGATTTTTACTTTTCCACAATAAGTGGTTAATACAACAAATTGAATTGTGTCAATGTAATGGCACATGTAAGACACTTGTATACATCTTGTATTCTTATTTTATGTAGATGTGGATGAAACATTGTGCTTATTTTCAAATGTTCATGTTGAACATGGCCACCATTACAGATAAATAAAGTAAATAGCAGTAAAAGTCATTCTTGTGAGTCAAAAAGTTTTATTAGGTTTTTAGTGTTTTTTCCTCCTTTTGTGACGAGCTGATGCCAAGTTACCGTAACATGCTCTTCAGCAGGCATCCAGAAGGTGACCAATCAGATGAAAGTGGGCTAAGAGGAACTGAGCAGCTGTATAAAGGGCTACAGTAGTTTAAGCTAAATAAGGTAAATATATGTATTGTATTGTTTTTATTGGTGAATGTTGCAAACCCACTCTTGAAACTACTGCCTGTTTATAGACGCCACTTTAATGTAAGTACGTCCATATAGTAGCCGTACTTAATGCCTGTAGGCCTGTGTAAATTAGTGCACTCTAACATGCACAGTTTAATGTCAGCAGCACACACTGGGGTCGTGTTTAACAGGGCAAGGAAACAGGTGTCCGTCCTGCACCAGTATGAAAACACTCTGCCCAAGCCAGAGGAAGCACCTACATGTGTATGCCCTGCAGTCAGCCCAATACAGGATGAAATAATTCATCCGAACTGTTCAGCAGAGTCATTGTGAGGCAAAGTTCAGAGGCATGCTAATGACAAGAGCATGCTTGCAGAGAAAAGGGAAACTGTCAACTCTGAATGAATTGGGAATGGCAGAACAGAGGTTAGGGTCTTTCAGACTCCTTATATCTTTATATAATCCATGTAGAGGGCTTGCAAATGTCCACAAGAAATTGGTGGTTTTGTAGCACATGGTGCATGCATTATGTTGTACTCTCCTGGCTTGTTTTACTAGAAGCACAGCCTGTTGGATATTTGAACCAGCAAACGCTGAGAAACTGCTTTGCTCATTTGCAATAACTGTCAGTGTAGTTTTATCAGTTAATTTCTTTTCTTAAACCCTGCTGCTGTAAACAATCAGTTGAAGTAATTATTAATGATTAAAGAGCCTTTGCAAATATCATGTATGTTAGAAAGTAGAATGGTGTACGCATATTTGCATGGGCATTTGCATAGTGAGTGTTTTATGTAACTGTGAGACATTTACATGTAGAATAAATATCACATTTGGACAGTAAGCACATTCAAAAACACCGAAATATAGAGGATAGCATTACTTCAGCTCTCAAGAAAGAAAGGAGTGGGTTGTATCGTTACGTTTACCAGTCTTCAGAGCTTGGAGCAGAAAGGAATGATCTTATTACCACTTTCTACAAGGATAAACATCCCACGCAGTTACTCAGTCTACAGTTTATAGCAATTTGCGTATATTTAGTCTCAAATTACCATTTTTTTGTATACAAATATATGTATTAGCACAATGTAGCAAAGTCAGACTTAAGTATAGACAACCAATATAAGAGTACAATAATATATGAATAAACAGATATGATTTATGTAGTTTTTACAAAACGGAAAGAAAATCAAGCATGCTATAAAGAAAAAAAATTAAAACTAAATATTAACAAACATGCACAGTCTGATTTGTTTTGATTTTTGATTTGATTTTGATTTTTTGGCATTTGTAATGTCTGGATTTGCTTCCTGTTGATTTCAGTTCAAAAGTTCAAGATTTACTAAATCTACTAAACCTTGAAGTGAAATGCTTGACAGACCAAAATATGAACAATATTTTATTTTTAAAGCCACATTAATTTTTTTAAAATCAACTATATGATGCTTAAAATGTAAATGTTTGTTGCTTGTGAATCAAGATTTCCTCTAAAATCAAATTTCCTGTTCCTTGATTCATCAACTCTGCCATCAACTTTTGACCACTAAAATTACAGATAACTGATATTAAAAACTTAAAGGAAACCTTGAACCTTTGACCTTTGGATCTACTTATCCACGAGGTATAAGTAGATCCAAAGGTAAGCTACACTGGAGCTGTTTTATTGGCCTGTAGTGACACACTTTACTAAGACACTTTACATTGAACGGTCTTTACTTTGTCACCCATCTGAATATCATCAAAATTAAATGACCAATTTTTATGCTTAAAAATTACATGTAGAGAATACATTTAACTGGCAGGCTTACAGTTGTGCAATATACATTGAGAAGCCCATAGACACAAAAATTGCATGCATAAATCCAACAACTAGAATTTATGCAAAAAAGCTGGTCTTAATGTTTCACTGACAGGAAGGATGTCACCAAGGTCATGAATAAAAAAGATAACGTCCCTCCTCTTTGGAAAATAAATCTCCATATTGATGACCTTCACGTTCACGCTGCTAAAGGCCAGGAAAGTGTGGGCACCTACAACCCAGAATGATGCATTCTATGGTTGATTTGTCAGGTTAAATGACAGCTGCCATGATCTACTATACAGATGAGCACCTCAGAGGTGATGGTGGTGCGGTGTTAGCACTGTCACCTTATTGCAAGTGACAACTGTATGGAGTTTCCATGTTTTCGCTTTGCTTGTGTGAGTTCACTCTGGGTTCCCAAAATCCAAAAACATGCATGGTAGGTTAACCGCTGCTTCTAAATTGACTATAGTTATAAATGTAAGGTAGCAGAAGTATATGGAATAAAGTACTGTATGAACAGGTGTGAAAGAGCAAAATGTGGCTTCTGTTGTAAAACTTTTGGAGAGATCAGTCAGACCAAAAAAAGTTATATAAACGCCATTCATCGAGTTATCATCGAGGCTTGTACCGACAATGCTTGTAGGTCCTTCGTCCTTCTCCGGGACACAGCGCTAATACTTTGCACTGTCAAAACGCTCCAATCTTCAAACGTGTTAACATGTCTTCCAGATGTTGTGATCATAGTATATTCACTAACACGAATATATTCAAAACTCTATTAGCCCTCATCTTTCCATGAGGTGATGGCATATTGATAATTGTTACATTGTTAATGTGACAACAAAGGTCGAGGTCTATGATGGAGAAATGCTGAAGTATTGTCTAATTCCTGTGTCATATCAACCACAAAAGGTTACTCAGATGACATTAAGCAGAGCTGACATCTCTGATTGGCAATTTGAGGCTCATGACCTTTTGTGATGTACACAGTATGTACTGTACTGTGATTTCTTGATATTACAATGACTGGTTTGAGTAGATCTCCCTCTTTTTTTTTAAGCATCAAGACATTTCTATTCAAACCAGCTGAGGTGTGTTTTTTGCAAAAAGCTGCCTCGCTGCTCCCACACAGTCACATTTGCCATGGCAGAGCAGCACACTGCTGCACATGCAAACTACCTTTTACAGTAGTTAATCAATATATTTATTACTTAAAGGGTCAACCAGCATTCTAATCAATGACCTTTTGGCGCTATTAGGACCGTCAGTGATATGTGAAACACACTCCATCACACCCCATAGTTAATCCCTTATAATTTGAATTGACTCCGATAACAACGCTGTACACTCTAAGCCTTTCCATCTGTTTGCAAATAGTTACCCGTTTTCAATTATGAATATGTTTAAAACCTCATTCTAATGCCTGCAAAAAAAAGGTCACATTAAAACATGGCTTTTGCCACAAAAATGCTATTTTCTAGCAGAAAGGCCAATTTGATGCTCATCATATGCCCTGGTGTACCTAAGCACTGTTTAAAGAACATCAATGCAAAGGAGGATTAAATATTCCTGTATTTTGCTAATCATTTATGAAATGCATAATTATCTCGGCTGCTTGTTGAGTGGATTAGGAATCATTGATTCTCTCTCTCTCTCCCTCTCTCTGTCAGCGTATATATAGTGTCTACCTAACCCTTTCAAACTCCCCAATAGAAATATTCTGGATAATATGTACGTATATAGTTGGCAGAGATGCACCCCGGTTCATATTTCATGCAATGTGAATGACTAATCCATGAAATGTGTGGGTGGGATGATTAACACAGACACCAGCACTGAAAATATGTTTGCTTTGAAACTCTGAATGTGATATGAACATGAAACTATGAATAATTGGCAGAAGAATAGGAGCCTGTGTAGATTTAGAACTCCGAAACGCAGTTTATGACTAATTGTGTTAAGTGAAAATGAAGTGCACTTTTGTTCCTGGGATAATTAGCTTTTAAATGTTGCGAGGGTGATTGTGGAGGCTCTCCTGGGCTCCGCTGCTTTTGGAGTGAGCCCTCTAGCTCTCCCATGGGGTAGCAGCGCTTGTTACACGCAGAGCTGCGGGCCAGAGGAGAGAAAGGAAGGCAACACTTGTTAAGAGAGCAGCAGGCACCGAAACATTTCTAGCTGTTAGACAAAGTGTTGTTTTGGCTAAAGCCAAAGGTTACAGTATCATTTTCAAACTTAATCAGAGTTGTTACTATTTGTGACAAAAAAGATTCATTCGAGTCTTTTTCAACTGCGGGTTTTTACACACGTTTTACACGTACAATAAATTTTGTTAATGAATGCGCAATTTTGGGAGCTTCCATTCTAGATAACAATGGTGATTTATTTACTACGAGGACTGCAGTGCGGATAAAAAGGGTGTGCATTACTTAAACTTCACAAGAGGAGCTGTTAAAAAACCTTTTGCTCTGTCCGTGTAGTTTGGTTGTGTTACAGACACGCTACAGTCACTTTTCAAACTGTTATATGTAATATTACAAATATTTTTGCAGCTTTTACCTGATGCATTCATAGTTTGGCTCAGAAGTCGGTCCCTTTGACTCTTTGAATACACTCACATTTCAAAGTGCTGTTTACCAAACCTTTGTGACCCCCTCAAACACTTCCATTAAGGTTACATTTTGCCCGTCCTGTGTGAGGGTCCCCTGTGTTAATAGAGATCTGGATGGCTAATCAGTATTGCTGGGTTAATTACAATTACTTACTGAAAACTTCTTTAAATCCAATTGAACATTATTCAGATAGAAGCCGAAAATTTAGTCTCAGAAAGAGGCAAAGGAAGGAGGAGGATTTAGTAAAGGCGGGACAGAAATAGGTGGTTGTGGTGGGAAGACAGCGAAAGAGTAATTGTTCGCTGCAAAGGCCACAAACAGAACTCCTGCTGTCGCTGAAAAATCAAATCTGTCAGCAATTAGAAGGAGGCCAAGCAGCACTTGTCAGTGGACAATGGGGCAAGAGGAGAGGGGGTTAGCAATTATTAGAGCTGATAGAGTACCTTTATTTATCTAAACAGCAGGTTAGTTGCCCAATCTCCTTCTTTGTCACTTGTTGCTTATGTGAAAGGGGCACCACTTAATCCGAATAGTGTTCCTTCTGGCAACCAATGGGTATTATACCCGGGCCAAGAGCTGGAGAGGGCTGCTTTTCAGCGTATGGAAGAATAATCCAGGGGTTGATCTCATGCTCTTGCAATGCTTCCTTTGCTCAAAGCACTGATCAGGATCCCTTACTTTTGAAGCTATTTATTAGAAGTTTAGGGTGGGGTGTGGGTGGGGGTGGGGGGCTCACTAGTTTAAAACATCTAGTCATTATCAAAGACTTCTGCTCCTTCAAGGGGCAAAAGCCCACAGGGTCTCAGAGAAGGGATTTAAGATGTGTGGAGCTTATTTTCATTTAAAGCCAACTGCAAATACAGTCCACAGTATTTAACTCACTGTGGTTCTCACAGAGATATACCAGCATCTTGTAAACTAGGTTCTTTTGTTGAGCTAATGAAAGACGTAGCGAAATGTAGCTGGATGTTGGCTCGGGGGGGGGGGGGGGGGGGGGGGTTTTTTTGTTTTTGGGGGTGGGTTGGGTGG